>PVKB01007139.1:0-42861 GCA_004027205.1 Ctenodactylus gundi
TGAGCATGTTGGAGAGCTCATGGGAAAGGGTGATGAGGGAACCGACCTAATGGATGTCCAGGAAGGGCCTGGGCCAGGGTTAGAGGGAACATTCAGTACCTACGGAACTCCGGTACATCCTGCAAAACTCTGTCCCAGTTATCCTTCCGCCAGGCCTTGCTGATGCTCCAAAGCCCGGGGTCCCCAGTCCTGACGCCCTCCTCTGCCTCCAGCATACTGACGGGGGCCACACGCATTTGCGCCGCTGACTGGGGGCTGAGATGTCACTGGTGAACGCTCAGCAGCTCATGTCTGTGAACTCCCCAGGGCTCTGAAGCAGAAGATCTGGCCTGGCATCCCCAGCCCCGAGCGGGAGTTTGAGGGCCTCTTTACCACCCACAAGGGTAACTTCCAGGTAGGCGCCCGGTTGTCCCCTCGCGTCCAGGGCTGGCCTGCGCCTGGCAGCGGACGCCCCGGCCTCTGAGCGGGTGGGCGCTGTCTCTCCAGCTCTGGCTGTCCCAGCACGAAGGCTGCCTGTGGGGGAGCCCCTGCACCCCTTTTTCGGAGGACGCGCCTGCCCACCTGGAAGTCCTCTCCGAGCGCTGCTGGGGGGCGGCCCAGGCAGCTGAGACGCGGGCGGACGACGAGGGCCCCCTGCTGGAGCTGGCGGGCACGGAGCGTGCCCAGGACTCCTACCTGGTGCTAGACAAGTGGCTGCTGCCCCGGAGCCCGCGCGCTGCGGACCTCCCCGAGCCTGGCGTGGAGGCGGACGCCGTGGCCGCGGATGATGGCTCCGAAGTGTCCTCGTGCTCCTCCCCTCTGGCCTTGAAGCCTGGGCTGGAGGGGACCCTGGCGCCCAGCTTCGAGTACACCATCCTGGACCCTGGCTCCCAGCTCTTGTGCCCGCGGGCGCTGCTCCCCGAGCTGCCCCCCACCCCGCCCCACCTCAAGTACCTGTACCTGGTGGTGTCCGATTCCGGCATCTCGACTGACTACAGCTCCGGGGGCTCCCAGGGAGCCCCTGGGGGCTTGTCTGATGACGCCTACTCCAACCCTTACGAGAACAGCCTCATCCCAACCCCTGAGCCTCTGAGCCCCAGCTATGTGGCCTGCTCTTAGGGCCTTGGCCACCACATGCTCGGGGCACTAGCAGCACCCCAGAGCTGGGCCAGGCCCAAGACCCAGTGAACAGGTGTGAGAGATCCCCGTCAGAGCTGGGGCCACTCAGGACTGTGGCTGTCTACTCAGCCTAACTGCTCAGGATGTCACGGCTTACAGTATTTTAAAATATGTAGTTTTCCTTTTGTGTATGTATATATATATATATATAAATATATAAGTTTTTCTATTGTGACTCCTGCAAACAGCCCCATCTTTCCCTGTGCCCCAGACCATGGGGAGCAGTGAACATCCTTCAGTTCAGCCTGAAATTCTGAGCCTGCAAATGTCATAATGAAATCATCTCGTTAATGTAAGTTAGGCTAGCAGCCACAGCAGGCAGCTCCCAAGTCTTGGTGGTTTAAGCCAGGAAGTGGTTTCTCCCGTCTCCCAACTGGTGGGCAGCCATCCCTAGGATGATGCAGAGGCCCCGACTCTTCTCGTGTGTGCCCTCATGCTCCTGGGATCCCCTTGGGATCTACCAATCTTGTACAGCCTGCTAGCTGCTAAGGGAGACGGAGACTCCATGAACCATTGTAGGGATCTGGCCAGAAAAAGGGGCTTCTTACTTTCCATTTTGATTGGCCAAAAACAATCACATGGCCTCCCCAAGCAGATTCATGGGATGCTGGGAAATGTAGTTTCACTGTAGACTAAGGGAGAAGAAAGCTATTTAATGAGGCTCTATGTTTGTTTGAGACAGCGACTCTATAGCCCGGGCTGGTCCTGAACTCAGGATGGAACTCGGGCTAGTCTTGGACTTACAACAATCCTCCTGCCTCGGCATCCCAAGTGCTGGGATTATAGTCATGTGCCACCACATCTGGCTTATGTGGTGCTGGGGAATCGAACTCAGGCACTTAGTGCTTACCTAAGCGCTTTCTAGGCAAGGACTTAAACCGTTGAGCCATTCCTCCAGCCCTAAGCCATGTTATAAGAAAGTACCATGAGGACACTGTCACATGACTCAGTAGCAATTCTGGTTTACTCACTTCCTGAAAGGATGGCACAAGCCGAGAAAGCTGAAAATAAGCACACTGCATGCTACAGCAATTCCATCTCCAGTTTATGTACTAAAAACACAGGCCAAGGTGCAAGAATCCTGGGGTCACAGGCAAGCACCACTCCCCCAGCTTATGTCGTGCTGAGAGTTCTATCCCTCCGGCTCCAGGTGCTATTTTTTGAAGAGAAAAAGCACTTCCGGTCCCCTAGGTCTTAGCTTCTGCACCTTCCTGAGGTATGTGCTCCCGCGAGGGAAGCCGAGGCAGGCGCTGTCACACTCCAGAGCCGGGAACTGACCTCTGGCTGCAGCCAGGCTCACCAGCCTGGGTGGGCCTCCAAGCGATCACCTCTCCATCTGGCCGGAAGGTCACTTCCCACTCTGCCCTGGGGCCAGGCCCACCCAGCTCCAGGCAGACCCGGAGGCCCGGCTCGCCGAGGCCTGGTGCATGGGGCTGCAGCCAGCACCGGGCGGGGAAGTACCGCTGCAGGAGCGGCAGGTGCAGCGCGTCCCCGCTGTCCGGGTCCTCTGGGGTCTGAAGGGCCACCACGAGCCCGCAGGGCCCCCCGGGCCCACCTCGGTGGCTGAAGTGGGCGGCGGTGTCCAGAAGCAAGGCGGCGAGGTGGGCGGCTCCCGGGGACCCCAGGTTTTCTTCCAGGTAGTCCTCCAGGCCGTCCAGCAGCAGGAGGCAGGGGACGGACCCGGGGGTCTCATGGGCAGAGCACAGGAGCTGAAGAAGTTCCCGAGTTGAGGGTGGGTACTGGAATCGAATTTTCTAGAAGATTCCAACGAGAAAAATGCCAGATTCCGCACCAGAGGCCAGACTCCCCGGGTTGGAGGCCCTGCTTGGCTGCGTACTTCCAGGATGTGGGGCTCACGCCCTACAGCGGTGGCTCCCGGATGAAGGAGCAGCTCAGAGCAGTAAGTACGACTCTACTCACATTTCCAGCACTTAGCACCCTCGCGTGCCTACCCAATACTGGACATGAAACCAAGGGCCTCTGCACTGAGATACACCCTGGCCCCCTTTATATTTTTATTTTGATACAGGGTCTCACTAAGTCACTAAGTTGCTCAGACTGGACTTTTATTTATTTATGTATTTATTTTTGACAGAATCTCACTCTGTAGCCCGGGCTGATCAGACTCACCTTAGAGCCCAGGCTAGCCGTTAACTTGAGGCAGTCCTCCTGCCTCAGCTTCCCCAAGCGCTGGGATCGGAGGCGTGGGCCACCACACCCAGCTTTACGTGGTGCTGGGGAATCGAACTCAGGGCCTTTTTTCGGCTGCACGATTCCTCCAGTCCCTGGACTTCAATTTACAACCCACACCTCCAGAGAGCTGGGACTGCTATCACGCCCAGCCCTTCCTATATTGATGGAGGGCAAATGTTCTTTCCCTTGCAGAAATCTCTGGGGCAACCCTTCCATCCAAAACCGCATTCTGATACGTCTGTGCACAAAATACTCAAGCTCAATGTAGCCATCGTGTATGCACACATATATGCTAATAAAAAATAGGGGAAAAAAAGAAAGTTCACTATTTCATTTCTTTCCCCAGTTCTTAGGGAGAAAAAAAAAAAAAAAAAGAACCGGCCAGGCGCATCTCCACTCCTCCAGCTCCGTTATTCCACCCTGACTTCACCTCTTGGGAACGGCTTCTTCCTAATGCCGCCCCGCCATAGGATGGCTTTTCACTCAATCTTAACTAAGTTCCCGTGGTCCCGCCCCGCCCAACTCCTCCCCCAACCACTGTTGCTCCAGCTCGCCCGCCCACCATCCCCACCGTTGGCCAATCCACCTGTTCCTCAAGCTTGATCCGCTCCCCTATTGGCTTATGTGTCTCTAGTCCCGCCCCATTACCTGGAGCCGCAGAGGGTCGCGTCCTGCTCCCGCCGCGCGGGGCAAGCTCTGGAGAGGCTTCCGAGTCAGGAAAAGGACCGGCCCTCGGCCCTCTCCGGCCACCTCCAGGGCTGCCGCAAAGAGCAGTGTTGTTTTTCCAGAGCCTGGAGGGCCGAGCAGCAGCAAAGGCGGACCCAACTCAGCCGCAGACTCCTTCTCGGTCCCGGCCGCGCTACCGGTTCTTAGCACTCTCCTCAGAATCTCCGCCATTGGCGACGTACGTGTATCCAATCGTTGGCGTAGTTCCATGCTTAGTCCCGCCTAAACCGGCACCTCATTGGTTACCATAGACTGCTCTTCCATTGGTCAGTGAAGCTGTCCATCAAGCTTAGCTGTCAACACACTAGTTGCTCCCGCTGGTGAATTAACCTATCCTGGAGGGGAAGGAATGGGGATGCCGAGGGGAAATTGAGATCCGCCTTCCTTTGAGAGTCTGGTGGTGGAAGAATCACTAATATCCTTTTGTGAATTAGTCAGCTAACCGAACAAACGTGAGGGCCGGAAGTCGGCGGGAGCCAGTCCGTATCATCGGCGTATTCGAAGTCCACGAGTCCCAATGTTCTCACCGGTACGATTGGGCTTCGGACATCTTGAAGCCGTAGTGTGACTGGCACGTGTCTGCGGGGTCGGGAATGCCGCCCCTGACACCTGACCCCGGGATGAGCCGTGCGCCTGCTTCTGCGCATCCGAATATGGCACTTGGGACCCCAAGTTTAGGCATAGAAGACGCGCGCCTGGCTTCCTTGTTGGCCTGGGAACCTCTTGAGTCTTGCTTGTGCTAAAGAAAAGGAAAGTCTAGCAAGCGTTTAGGCAAGCGCTGAGTACCCGAGTTCGATGCCCTGGCACCACATAAGCCGGGCGCGTGGAATGTTCTAAAGTATATTCTCGTCAAATCAATTAGGAGGTGGGGCTGGAGGAGCGGCATGGCGGTTAAAGCCCTTGCCCGGCAAGCGCAAGGTCCGGAGTTCGGCTCCCAGCACAGCGAGCACCTGTCAGAGGGGAGGCTGAGCTGACGCAGGAAGATTCGATAAAGCAGAGTCTGACTGGCGAGAGACCGGAGAAGCGAGGGGAGGGGTCGTGACCGCGCTCGCCGGCTTGCGTCCTGACCCAGCCGGGTCCTGGGTTGCCACTCACGCACGCGTTGCCCCGGCAACCTGGTTTCCTAGGAACTTCGAAGTGGCGCTGTTGCCTGGAGACGCGGGGCGAGGCAGAACTGTGATTTCCTGGGCTTTCCTGGGCTTTCTCCCTCCCTCTGGGGCCAGAACACAACTCCACAGCAACACCCAGTACACCCACTCGCACAGCCGGCTACCGTGACACCCCACATGTGTTCCATGGCCAGAATCTCCATCACCTGCACGCCCGGCCTGCCCACAGCTCCGCTCCGACATTCTCTGCGCAGTGCTCGCACCCCACCCTATTCCCGCACAAGCGCACAGCAGGGCGCATGCTGACAGAGCTCGGCCATCACAACTGCACGCGCGCTGCACGCGCACGGCACACTCTAGGCTGCGAGCCAACCTTGCTCTGCGCTCTTAAACACACTGTCTCCGTCCCTCTGCCCAAAAGTTACACACTTTAATGCAAAACCACCAGAACATGCACCCAGTGGGGACACAGTTTCATACACAGCAGCCCTGCCTCAGGCCCTTTGCGCTTGCTGTTTACTGTCTTAGAGCAGTCAGCTCACAAGCATGCCTTGGGCTGTTGGATTGGTTGTTTGGTTAAAACCTCTTTAAGTTTCTCTCTCTCTCCTCATTTAGACAGGGTCACACCAGGTGATCTTTATGTGCCTCAGGGAAATCAAACCCAGGGCCTTGCTTATGCTAGGCAGGTGTGTTAGCCACTGCGCTGCTCCCCCAGGCTCCTATTGGAAGTCTGTAGCATAAAACCTACTTAGGAAACTTCCTCTGACTGTGTGCCACGTGGCCAAGATTGTGTGACCCCCCTATTCCTCCTCTCTCTCTCTCTCTCTCTCTCTCTCTCTCTCTCTCTCTCTCTCTCTCTCTCTCTTTCTCTCTCTCTGTTTTTGAGACAGGGTCTCGCTCTGCAGCCCAGGCTGGTCCTGTACTCACTATGGAGCCCAGGCTGGCCTCAGACTCACGGCAATCCCCCTCAGTGCTGGAACTACAGGCGTGTGCTATCACGCCTGGCTTAGGTGGTGCTGGGGAATCGAACTCAAGGCCTTGAGCTTCCTAGGCAAGTACTTTAACTGCCATTTACGTGCTAGTCCTTCCGCCTTTTTAAATTTTTTTACAGGGTTGTGTTCTGTAGCCCAGGCTGGTCCTGAACTCACTATGGAGCCCAGGCTGGCCTTGAACCCACAGAAAGCCTCCTGCTTCAGCCTCCCGAGTGCTGGGGTTACACCACACTGGCTTTTTTTTTTTTTTTTGACATGGAGTTGCAGTTGGGCTCAGTGGCACAGGCCTGTGACCCCAGCACTCTGGGAGGCCGAGGCAGGGGAATCACAGATTCAAGCCCACAATAGGCAATTTAGCAAAATAAATGTCCCAAAACAAAATAACAAACAAATACCAGTACAACCCCCCCCAAAAAATGTCATGGGGTCTCACCAGATTGCTAGGCTGACCATAAACTCCTAGATCCAAGCAGTTCTGCCTCCTGGGTAGCGGGTACCCCAGGGCAAGGCCCAGGGAGCCCTGCCTAAACGCCTTCACTTTGTTGTGTTTAGAGCAGTGGAAATCAAACGCCGCCCTTCACCCGGAGCTGCCCGACTCTAGCTTATTTTGAGCCAGTGTCTTGCGAGGTCACTAAGCTGCCCGAGCTGTGCTTGAGCGTGTGACCTTCCTGCCTCAGCTTCCCAGAGTATAGGGTGTGGGTGTCGTTCAGTGTGAAGGCCTTGGGCTTGATCCCCAGGTCTACACACACACACACAAACACACACACACACACACACACACACACACACACACACACACACACACACATCTGTACTCCTGACATTTTGGGAGGCTGGAGCAGGAGGATCAAAGTTCAAATCCAGCCTCGGCAACTTAGGGAGTTAGTGTGACTGAGTCAAAATCAAAAATAAAAAAACGAGCCGGGGATGTAGGTCAATTTGAAGGTCTTGGATTCGAATCCCAGCAACAAAAACAAAATAAAAGCTAGACATGGTGGCACATGCCTATCATCCCTGCACTCAGGAGGCTGAAACAGGAGGATTGTTGGGTGTTACAGGCCCATCTGGACTGCAGAGTGAGACCCTGTTTGAAAAATAAAAAAGACACCTTAGCCTTGGCAATTGAGCAAGACTCAGAGTTAGAAACATGGACACCAGAGGCTTAGGGTCTCTCTGTGCCTCTCCTGTGTGGTTAATCAGCGACGATGTGGCCACCTGATTATTTCACTTGCTTAACAAACATGTTTGTGTTTACCCACACTCTTTCCAGTGCTGGGGGGTCAAACCCGCATCCTTGCACGTGCTGCTACGTGTTCTGCGAATCAGCAGACCCAGCGAGCATGTGCTGACCACCTGCCGTATACCAGGACTCCGCCCAGGCCCCAGGGACTCAGCAGTGAGCAGCAAAGCCCCCAGGGGAAGCCGACCCCGGGCGCCGGCAGACAGCGGCCACTCCCAGCGGCCGAGGGTTTCCGCGGTGTACGATGGTAAGTATTTGCAATTTTTCTGGTTTTGTTTTCGTCTTTCTTTCTTTTCTTTTGTACTGAGATGGTGCCTCAGGCCTTCACGCGGAGCTACGCGTCCAGCCCATTTTTAACTTTCAGTTTGAGATGGGGTCTCACTAAATCACTAAACTGCCCCGGTGGGGCTTTCGCTGGTGACCCTCCTGCCCCAGGGCTGTGGTTTGGATCCGGAATGTCACCTACAAGCGTCACACGTTTGGATGTGATGGGATAAGTAAGGAACCACATACTCTTAACAGATAGGGTCTGGTCGGAAGGGACCAAGCGCTGAGGCTTGACCCGGAAGGGGCTGATCACTGGGGCAGGACCCGGAAGAGCAGCCCGCCCTCCCGGGCAGCCCGCCTTCCCTCACTGCACTGGGCTTCCTGTCTGCCACGCGGCGAAGGGCTTTTCTCGGACTAGACCTCCACCTTGGCCAGCCGCCCCCAGTGCGCGGACTGTGAAGACCTTCTGAAACTGTGAGCTAAAATACATCTTTCATCCCTACTGTTGAAAATGTTGGGTGTTCTGTCTCAGAAACAAAAAAGATAACTGAGACACTCAGCCTCTAGAAGGGCCGAGGCTCCGAGTGTGTGCCGCCGCACGCAGCTGTTTGTATTTTGCAGTTTTGGCCCGGATGGCCAGGTCTGGCTTCCCTGGGAAGGTGAATCATGGGAAAGGGCTTGGAGGATGTGAGGAGGGAGAGCCTGCAGCTAGGAGGAGACCTTCCAGGTGGACACGGCTCCACGTGCCAAGGCCCTGAGGCACCGGGGGAAGCTTGGCTTTTACTTGGAGTACTATGGGAGAGCAGAGTGTTTTAAACTGAGGAGGCTCATGTTCCGACCTGTGTGCTAAGCCAGAGCCCTGTTTGGTCAAGGTGAGCCTGTGGAGCTGGGAACTGCCTGGGCGCATCCAGGAAGCCTTGATACGTCTTTCTGTTTTTACGATCTGAGACCATTTGTGCAGTACTGGGAGTCAGACCCGGCATCTTCACGCTGACTTAGATCCCAGCCTTCCCCCCTTTTATTTTGAGACAGGGTTTCGCTAGGTTCCTACATTTCCTGGACTAGGCTTGGGCTTGTGACCCTCCTGCCTCAGCCTTCCAGAGTGCTGAGATGACCGGCGTGAGCCGCCATGCCTGTCTTAACCCTAGAGGCTGAAGCCAGGGCCTCTTAGGCAAGAGTCGAGCCACAGCTCGGCAGCCCCGCCTGAGAAAGTCCGAATCAACACGGACAGTGCATTTGGGGTTCCGGGCTGGGAGTTGGGCCAAGCCCGGAGTGGCCCTCACCAGCCCCTGGCGAGACCAGCCCTCGTTTCACCTACCAGTCCTGGCCCTTCCGTCAGGACCACGGACAGCTCCGGGCGGATGGACGCGGGCCGTCTGTCCCCAGTGCCGAGCCTGCTCCGTTCCTGGCCCACGTTCAGAACAGGCCACGGGTCTGAGGCGTGTGAGTCCTCAAAACAGCCGTGGTCGGAAGCCGGGAGCCCCGTGACCCGGTCTGTCCTCTGCCTCCAGCCCAATCCTCTTCCATCTCACCCCCCCAAGGGTCACCCCCACATTTCCCCAGCTTCCCCTTCCTCCTTTCCAACCATCAGGGCGTTTCCCTTGCTGTTCCTTCTGCTTACTGCCCCATCGGATATTTATTTATTTATTTACTGTGGCACTGGGTGTGAAACACAGGGTCTTTGCAGTGGGTACATCCCCGATCCATTTTTCGTTGTTGATCTCATTTTGAGACAGGCCTCGCTAAGTTGCCCAGGCTGCGTTCCAACTTGCGATCCCCCTGCCTCAGCCGCCCAGAGTGCTGAAATGACAGGCGGGTGCCACCACAACCACCTCTCCTCTCTATCTTTTTTTTATGCCCTCTTAACCCCAGCTAGTGTCAGAAACAGAGCAGCCTCGGGGAGGCAGCGTCACCCAAAGCCCCTAGCGGCGTAACCGAGCCTCGGTGGCGGTAGGACTGTCCCGGTGACAGGTGAAGGAACGCAGGCACGGGAGGCTGACGAGCTGCCCGAGGCCCAGTTGGCTTTGGACCCCAGCTGCTGGCTCCCACACCCTCGCCCCCCCCCGCAGCCCGCGCGGCCTCCACGGGTGTCCCCAGATGCACTGTGGCAGTCCACCCCCGTCCCCGCCGCGGTCCTCGGCGTCCCACCATCCGGGGGCGGCAGGCGGGTGGCCAAACGTCTGTTACAAACAGGTCTTTATTAAAGATGGGAAGCCAGGTCGTTATTAAAGATGAGGAAGGGGCGGGAAAGGGGGCAGGGCCTCCCCTGCCCGCCGCCGCCTTGGGCTGCTCAGGGTAGGGAAACCCCCTCTGCTCCTCCCGAGCCCCCCAAGATGGCACATCTGCACAAGGCCGAGGCATGGGGGCCAGTGGGAACAGGGGCAGGTCGAAGAAGACCCTTCCCACAGCCCTAATAAATAGGAGGGTTGGGGGTGACCTGGGCACAGCTTAGGGGAGACACAGCACCCTGAACCCCAAAACCTCTGAACTGGGGCGAGCCCTGCTTTAGTGAGTGGGAGGGACTGGGTGAGGGAAAGTGCGCACAGTGGGGCGGGAGGGAACCCCAGGACCCTGCCGCTGGGGAGTCTGCCCCGTCACGCGGGCACGCTCATACGTGGGCGGTCCCCCACTGACTGGGATCATACCCACCCGCTTTAGAAAGTCTGAACGCCGGGGGCTCCAATTGGCTGCTCAGACCCTGAACTCGGCCCCAGGGCTTTAGGAGTCTAAGAAGTGAGAGGGAGGTTCCCATTGGCTGGAGTGAACTCCTTCTGAGCTCTCATTGGCTAGGCGATGGCCAGTGGCACCACGCTGGAGCCCTTAAAGGGGCCACCTCAGGGCCCAGGCCCACCGGCCATTCGCCTGCTGGGAGGGGCCGGGGGCCAGGAGGCGGGGCGCCCTTCCAGCCACCACCTGACGTCCACGCCTGGCTGGCTTGGGGGCGGGGCTTTGGCACTCACGTGGCACACACGCGTGGCGGGAGAAATGGGGACCAGGGCAGATTCTGGACGGGTGGCGGGTCTCACAGCAGGTGATCGCGGCTGGCAAACAGGTAGGGGCTGAAGTTGTCCCGGTGGAAGGGGGAGGGGTAGAGGCCACTGAGGGTGTACAGGTCCCGGAGGAGGGGCGTGGGCAGGAGCAGCTTGCGGCCGCGCCCCCCGCCCCCGCCGGGCCCCCCGGCTCCGGGGGAGGAGGGGGCGGGGCCCTGGCTGGGGGCGGGCGCCGGCAGCGGCAGGGGCAGCGGCAGGGGCGTGGGCTCGGACCTCAGGCGAGGGCGGGGCGCGCGGGGCGACGAGCACAGGGCCGGGGCCCGGGAGGACACGCAGCTGGGGATCAGGTGGCCACGGCGGGCGCAGTTCTGCGGCTCTAGGTCGGGAGGCAGAGAAGAGCGAGTCAGAACCTTCGTGGGGGGGGGGGGGCGTTTGGACTCGGGGCCTTCACACTGAGAGGCACCCCCCAAGCGGGTTGTTATTTTTTGAGAACGGATCTCGCTCAGTTACTAAGATGCCCAGACTGGGCTCAAATTTGCGATTCTCCCGCCTCAGCCTCCCAGAGCGCTTGCACTACAGGCCGGGGTTCACTACTGATTCCCCTTGCCCAACACTCACTGGATGGGGGGAGCCGTGCCGGTGTCGAATGCGGCCTGCAGGCCTCGGGTTCCTGAGACAGAAAGGCAGAGGGAAGGGGCTAGAGGACCCCCGGACCCCACTGTCCACAGCAGGAGAGGCTCCGCAGGCAGAGGGCCGCGGGAAAGGGAAACCGGAGTTCTCCACGTAACGGTGTCCCCTTGGGAGGGAGGGACGGGAAGGCCCGTCCTGCGACCCTCTGAGCTGTTCCCAACCCAGCATCTCGTCTTAAAGAGCCCCCCTCTCTCTTCCCGAGGCCCTGCGACCACCACCGCTTGCCTGACCCTGCCCCCCTCCACCCGCCACCCTCTCCAGCCGGGAGCAGCCCCGGCCCCCCTTACCTGGGCCACACTTAACTTTTCGAGGGGGCTGTCCAGGGTGGGGGCCTGGCTCGCTTCTTCCCAGGGGGAGAGCCTTCGGCCAGAGGGTGGCCGGCTCTGGAAATTGTGCACAACGCAGGCAACCTGGACAGAGGGTACAGAGGAGCATGGGCACGGGGCGGATGCCTCGAATCCATTTTGCAGATAAGGAAACTGAGGCTCAGGTGTCCAAGAATGGCGGACATTTCTGCGACGCTCACTGGGTGCCAGGCATTTCCCCTTCCTGCCCTCTTGTTCTTGATGGCCCTGGACGCCTAGGGCCTTCATGCTGACTTGGTCCCTAGGCAGCGTCTCACTGAGTCGCTGCTGCCTGCTGCCTGGGCTGAGCTCGAATTTGTGATCCTCTTGACTCAGCCTCCCAAGCAGCCTGGATTACAGGCCTTTGTCACCACGCCCCCTGGGATTTTTGATTTTTAAAAAAAAGTTAGATTAAAATACTATTTATTTTGATTGCCCAGTGTTTTGGCATGCCCTCAAGGTAATGCCTCACGCTGACCTTGGTCCTGTTGCCCCGTTTCACAGATGAGAACACCGGGGCAGGGCCACGTGAGAGGACTCGCCTACAGTACGGGGGGGGGGGGTGTCTACACCTTTCACCACTTCCCAGTTCCGTCTCACGCCAGGGGTGGTCACGCGGGTCTCCCATGCAGAAACGGCGGGCCCGGGACTCACCAGGAAGGTGGCGATCGCTGCCCCCGTGAGGAAGCCGGCCAGCACGTCCGACCAGTGGTTGCGGTACTCCGCCACGCGGACCACGCCCACCAGGAAGGCGGGGCACAGCAGGGCCAGGCAGAGGGAGGGCTTAACCAGGCGGGAGCCCTTCACGCGGAACACGAGGGTCACGTACATCTGTGGGAGCAGGGCTGATCAGGAGACGCGCCGAGGTGACGCCACCAAGCCCGAGAGCGCGGCGCTCCTGAACGGGAGAAGTGGCCGGAGCTTGGGGCTGGAGGGCGTGGCCGGTGTTCCAGGGGCGTGGCCGCAGAGGCGGAGTCAGGAGTTGGCTAGAGCAAGGACAGGGTCCGGATCCCAAGGGGCGGAGCCAACGGCCTCTCTCAGGCGTGACCTTACTGGGTAGGAGGCGTGACTAGACGCCCAGGGACGCAGCAATAGGCTCAGGCTTGAGGGCGTGGCCAGGACCAGGGGAGGAGCCAGGGAAATCTCAGGGACAGGCTCCGCCCACGAGGGGCGTGGCCCCGTGGAGGTGGATTGCAACCTGCGGGTCGGGCACTCATGGGCACTCACCGCTGTGTAGGTGACCGCATAGGCGCAGAGGGCCGCGTCCTTGCAGGGGAAGGCGCGGCGGGCGGCGGCCACCAGACTGGGGCTGCCCGCGCAGGCGCCCTGGTCCGTGACGAAGCGGTCCGGCCCGGGCCGGTCCGGAGAGGGCGGTGGGCAGCCCAGGGCCGTGTAGTTGGGGCGGCACACAGACAGGAAGTGAGGCGTGGGATTGCCCGTCACCACCTGCCCCGCGTTGGCAAAGATGGTCGTGGTGAAGAGGCCGAAGGCGTATACCCCTAGCGGTGGGGAAGAGGGGTCACCCGCGGGTCCAGGTGCCCCTCGCCCCTCCTTCCTGTGTGCGCGTGAGAAGAGCGCTAGGGATGGCGGCCGGGGCCTTCATGCTGAATTACATCCTAGCGCACTTTTTTGATTTTGAAACAGACTGGCTAAGTCGCTAAGTTGTTCAGGATGGGCTCAAACTTGGGATCCTCCTGCCTCAGCCTCCCAGAGGGCTGCAGTTCCGGGCCCCACAGCCGGACGGGCTCAGGCGTTAAAACACGTCCGGGGCGCGCAAGAGCTTAGCCAAAGTCCCCTTTCCTTTGGGAGCCCCATAATAGCACCAGGGGTGCTCTCTGTCCCTGGGATCGTTGCTGTGGTCCATCTGGCTCTGGCCCTCTGCACCTGAGGAACAGTCCCTCCCTGGGTTCCCATCAATAACAGCTCATCAAAAGTGGACCCAGGCCCGGGACGTCCTCAGAAAGTCCCAATGACTCCCGGACCTGCTAAACCCTCCCCTCGAGCGGCTGCCACCTAGCTGCCACCTCTCTCCTTCGGCCACTAATCCACCACGGCTGGGCCCTAGGCCCTGGGCCAACCTTTAGGGGTGAGCACTGCTCCCTGTGCGGTGACTAGCTGTGACCCGGGCGCACCGAAGGCGTCTGGGAGCCGCGTCTCCCTGCCTCGGGCATGACTGTGGCCATAGCGTCTGCCTGCCACCTGAGTACTACCTTTGTCCCAGTTTTGGGGCCCCTTCCTCCGGCTGCCGTCATGGTTGGGCGAGGCCCCACCCATGTCCCAGAATCCTGTACGTCTGGCCTGAGCCCGGAAGTGCTCGTCACGACCATTCTGACTTCTCCTTTCGACCTGGATTTAGTTCTCACTCTTTTTCTCTCCCGCGTGTGCTCAGGGTCTTCACGCTGAGCCACACCCCGGGACCCCCGTTGTATGCTGAGACGGACAGGGTCTAAGTTGCTACATTGCCCAGCTTCCGCTGGAACTCGTGATCCTTCTGCCTCAGCCTCCCAGCATGCTCAAGTCGCAGGCTGGCACCGCCGGCCTGCCCTCCCCTGGAATCCTCAGGGTGGCTGCGTCTGCCCGCGGCCCACCCGTCACCGCAGGGTGGCCCAGGCCGCGCCTCTCACCCAGGAAGCGGACCAGCCTCCTCAGGGGCGGGCTGAAGCGACAGCAGGCCCCAGAGACGATGGTGCTCTCCCTGATGACCGGGCTGGCGGAGGGCGGAGCAGGGGAAAAGGCGCGAGCCAGCTCCCCCAGCAGGATCTGTGGACAAGACCGAGGTGGGGCCTTCCGGAACGCCAAGCCCGTGTCCTCCCCAGCCCCCCAGACCCCCACTGTCTCACCGTGAGGGTGGGTCCAGCAGTGACCAGGGCATAGATGAGGGCGGGAGGGGCTCGGCTGGCAGCCTCGGGCCCCGGGTAGGGCTTGGCATAGCTGCTGTCGTAGCAGAAGAAGCCCTGGGTGTGCACCGGGAAGGTGTCCGTGAACTCCAGGCGGTAGGCGAGCAGAACCACGATGCCAAGCAGCACGGACTGCGTCCAGCGTGGCCAGGAGGGAGGCGGAGGAGGGAGGCGGTCAGAGGCTGGGGGTGCCCAGGCAGGGGACGGGCAGACACTGAGGCAGGGGGAGGGAGGGGGAGGAGACGGGGAAGGTGTCCGGGTGGCTCGGGAGGTGATGATAGAAACAGGACACAGAGGAAGAGAGGGGCAGGGGCACAGCCCAGTGTTAGAGCCCTTGCCCAGCGCGAGCAAGGACCTGGGTTGATTAGCCAGGTGTGGTGGCGCATGCCTGTAATCCCAGCACTCCAGAGGCCCAGGCAGGAGGGTTGCCCTAAGTTCAGGGTCGGTCTAAGCTGCATAGCAAGCTCAGGATCGGCCCAGGCTGCAGAGTGAGCCAGGAGGACTGCCCTGAGTCCAAGGCCAGCCTGGGCTCCATAGTGAGTTCAGGACAGCTTGGGCTACAGAGCGAGACTCTGTCTCAAAAGAGAGAGAGTGGGGGAGAGAGAGAGATTGAGAGAGAGAGAGAAAGCAGCAAATGACATGCCAGGTAACAAGAAGGATGAGATCAGGGCGGGGCATGAGCAGACAGGAGAGCAAGGTGGGCAAGGTGCGCAGGTAAGGGCTGGCAGAGAGGAGGGTCTGAGGTCGGGCAGGAAGGAAGAACAGGGAGACACGTGGCCCCTCGGAGCAAGGTTCCGGGGTCCTCACCTCCACGAAGACAAAGCAGGGGATAATGGAGAAGCTCCTCTTCAGATGAGGCCTCCCTCCTGCCATGGTGAAGCCTGGGCTGTGGAGGGAGTGGAAACTGCGGGGTGACGCCCTGGCCCCATTCCCATGCCCTGAGCCCACGTGGAGTTCCGGTTCTGCCCCAGCCCTCTGCTCATGCCTCTGAGTCCATGGGTGGGCTCTGTGGCCCCAGGGGGACTGCAGCACCACCTGCCCAGGCTGCCCCGGGCCCCATTCTGTAGTGGCCCCTGTCTCTACAGCCTACAAAGGAGATTGGGCCTTATGGTAGGGCTCCTCCCCTTCAGCGTGTCTGTGTATGGGTGTGTGTGTGTGTGTGTGTGTGTGTGTGTGTGTGTGTGTGTGGCGTGTGTTGGGCAGCCCAGGGCCGTCACACGGAGCTACATTCACAGCCTAGTTTTTTAACTTCTGATTTGAGACAGGGTCTTGCTAAGTCACTCAGTTGCCCAGGCAGCACTCAAATTTGCCATCCTCCTGCCCCGGCGGCCCACAGCAATGGGATTCCAGGCCTGTGTTCCTGGGCTCTACTCACCTCAGCCTTCTGACGCAATCCCTCCACCCTTACGGGGACCCCCTTTCCCTGGCGCCCAGCCCAGTCAGTTTCAGGAGACCATCGCTTTTCCCTCCCTCCGTGCCCGGCACCCCCGCTGGGCCTGGCCTGGAGTCTCTTCCCGTGGGCTCTCCAAGGGCCCCTCCTCTGGCACTCAGGCTCCCTCTCCCCCAGCTGCCTCTCCCTCTCCCACTCCTCCCAGCCTGCAGCCTCCCATTTCCACCCTCTCGGTCTAATCCCTGTCCCCAGCAGGGCGGGACCAACACAGACACACCTTCTGCCCTCTCCAAGCCCCCCTCCCCTCCGAGCTCACCTGTGAAGCACCCTAGGGCTTCCTGCAGGCCGCCGCCACGAACGCAGATTCACAGCCCCTCCTGGCAGCCAGCAGGGCCCCCACGGTCAGCTCCATTGTGCAGGTGAGGGAGCTGAGGACCAGGCAGGTGAGGGTGGGCACCCTGGGTCCCGCACCCCATCCACACGGCTGGCTCTGCAGTGTGACATGTGGTTTAAGGGTCACCAGAGGTCCCAGATGCCCACAGAGATCCTCATGCTGGCGCTCCCATGGTGTACAACCAAGACACGGCCTTCATCCCGAATGCACACGCGCGCGCATGCACACACACACACACACACACACACACACCATACAGCCCTTCCGGCCCACCATAAGGACCAAGCCCCGCGCTGGTGCCTGCCTCGTGTTGAACATGACCAGCCTGCTCATTCACACAGGTACCAACACCCACAGCACTCATAACTGCATGTGCGCGTGCACACACACACACTCACACATGCACATAGGCACAGTGTGCACCCAGCCTGTCACAGACACCCACACAGATCAAACATGCCCCCCCACGTAAACACACAGAGAGACACACCAGGCGCCCTGCACACATCCCAGCCCCCAGCCTTCACCCTGCCTCCACCACGAACGGAGCCCCTGGGTCACAGCAGAGTCACCACACACAATGGGAGTCACTGGAGCGGCCACGGGGTCACACCCCCAGCTTCCAGGCACTCAGTGACGGCCACTCACACCCACCGTCTCCTGCACTCTGGCAGCCACAGGAGAGACAGTGCCACCCATAATCCCCGCCACCGGGGTGTACAGGGCACATATGTGAGCTGTGACAGACTCAGGAGAGGGACAGGACCACAGGTGACGCCAGTGCGCCAACAGAGCCCCCATAAGAATGGGCGCACAACACGGGCACACAATGACGGGCAGATGCACACGGCCACCATGCTGACACCAATCCTGCCACGTACGGAGGAAGCTGTCACCGGCCACCAGCAGAAGCCCCCCCATCATAACCACACACATGCCATATCCGAGCCACAGCTGCAGACACACGACGACAGTCACAGGAGATGCCCCCCCACTCGCCGGCACACCCGAAGCCACACGACCACAGCCAGGCGGCCACACCACGCCAGTTACACAACCGCACACAGACACACGACCCCCTCACGATCACGGTCGCTTGGCTCCTCGGGCCCGGGGTCCTCTCGCCCCTCGCCTGGTCCCCAGCCCCCTCCGGAGCCCCGATCGCCGCTTCCCCTCCCCCTCCCGCTCTGTACCCGGAGGGACCCGACCGCAGGACCTGAGTCCCCCACCTGGACGGGCAAATTGAGGACGGGAGCCCACGGGACGGGGCGCCCCGAGCCCCTCCGCCACTCGTCCTCGACCGCCACCACCAAGCCCGCCCGCCCCGACTGCCCCGGCGCGGCGGGACGCACGGACAGCTGGCCCAGATGACAGTCAGGAGCCGGAGACACGGTCGGCGGGCCCGGCCGAGCCGCGCAGACTCGGCGGTAGAGGGAGGGGCGGGGCCTCCTGGAGCCTTATTTGCATAGCCCAATCGGGCGGAGACTCGCCGGGGGTTATTAGCATGTCGGGCGTGACCTCGGTTGCTCCTGGGAACCGGGCGTGTCAGCATAAATTCGGGTGGGAACCGGGCGTAGAGACGAAGGGGGAGGAGCTTGGGGTGGGCGGTACCGAGGGGAAAGGGGGCGGTGCTTCGGGCCTCCAGGGCGCGCCCTGCCGGCCCCTCCTAGGCCTCAGTTTCCCCATTCAGACCCTGGCGGCAACGAGCCGGAAACTGCGGTAGCGCAGGCCGGGAATTTCAGCGCCCTGGGAAGTTAGGGCAAGAGTCTCAGCCGGTGCAATTTAGGGAGCCCTGTGTCCAATCCAAAACCAAAAAGCAGACGAGGAATGTAGGTCTGTGTGAAGGCCCTGGGCTCGATCCCCAGTCACACACGCACAGAAAGAAAGAAAAGGAAAAAAAGAAAGAAAGACACGCCTGTAGTTCAGCCCTTGGGAGGCTGAGGCAGGAGAATTGTCATGAGTTTAGGGCCAGCCTGAACTACCGCAGAGCAAGACCCTGTCTCAAAGAAAAAAAAAGTGGCCGCAGGATTGGCACAGCGGCTAAAGCAACTTGCCTTGCAAGTTCAAGGCCCCGAGTTCAATTCCTTGTCCTGAGTCCAAGGCCAGCCTGGGTTCCACCAGTGAGTTCAGGACCAACCTGGGCTACGGAGTGAGACCCTCTCTCAAAAAAAGAAAGAAAAGAGATTATTTCTGTGGCTGCAACCTCTCTGGCTACTCACATCTGGACCCCTGACCTTGTCAGATACTAAATCTGACATCGTGCTGTCTCCAACCCCCAAGAAAATCCCTGGGTCTCTGGCCCGTCCCACCCCGTCTCTGGCCCGTCCCACCCCCAGGAGTAAAGGCGAGGGCCAGGGTGGTTCCTAGGCAAGGGGCAGCAGGAAGCAGTCTAGGAGCACAGGCGGGTCTCAGCTAGTTTATTCTCTCTGGAGCACTCTTCCCGGAAGAGCAGTCCCTGCTGCTCAAGCTGTGGGGAGAGAGAGGACCAGTGAGGACCTGGCCTGGCCCGGGGAGCCCAGGTGGGAACCCAGCGCAGGCCAGGAGACGGGGAGGGTGGGAAGCAGGCCAGGAAGGGTCCACACCTGTTGGAAAAGATCGACTCTTGCTGAAAGGCGGCGGATCCCAGTCAGGTTCTGAGTCCCAGCAGGGGAGCACAGGGCTCAGGCATGGGTGACCCCTGTGGCCTGCAGGAGAAACGGTGCGATTCTGCAGGACCCTGAATGAAAGCCTCCACAAGCTCAGGAGGTGGGCCCAGCGTGCCCTGTGCTCATACCACAGTGACCTATGACCAGGACTGCTACGTTCCTTGAATGTGGCCCAACGTGACACAGAAGTAGGACGTCAGTGTCCCTTGAAATGTACCCCTGTTGGTAGGGCACAGGGTTGCAGACCTATAATCCCAGCACTCCGAAGGCTGAGGCAGAAGGACTGCAAGTTCAAGCCCAGCCTGGACAACTTAACAATTTAGCGAGAGCTTGTCTCAAAGTCGAAACCAATACAACCAACCAGGGGGGACCTGTAAGTGAGTCTGGAGTAAGGTCTCCCACTCCAGGGGGGCTCTGCCCTCTCACCCCTGAGGCTGGAGGCCCTGTGGGGAGCCCCTGAGGACACCGTGAGCCCGTCAATGGAATTCTGCAGCCCATGTACAGCGGACCTGTGGGGAGATGGAGGCATGGGGATCTCTGTACTCATTCAAGTAGGGAGATCAGCAGGGCTGGGTGGGGTCCAGCAGGGTGAGTCCCGGGAGGAGAGGGAGGTATGGACCCAGGCGGGCTCCACAGTCCATGGCTGCGACTAACAGGCTGGGCAAGAGCGGGTCTGATGGGGGTCAAGGGCCAGAGGTCAGACGGGGTGCTGGGCATCACCATATGTCACTTAGCTCCTTCTGGAGGTCATCTTTCCAGCAGCCGCTGCCGTCCAGTGGCACGTCCTCCACATCTGGACAGGCAGGCGGCTCGTACACTTGCTGCTTCATCTTGGCTAGGACCTGGTGGCCCGGGATGAGAGGTCAGCCACAGAAATAAATAACAACCACCCCAAACTGGGGCCATGGGCACAGGCCTGGAAATCCAGCACTCCCGGAAGCTAGGGTGCGAGGATCATAACTCTGAGCTCAGCCTGGGAAGCGTAGCAAGACCCCACCTCAAAACCAAAGCCAGAAAAATGGATGGGGCCTGTGGGTCAGTGCAGAGGCTCTGAGTTGGATCCTCGGTACCACAAAATATATATTTTTATGACGATGGAGAAAGGTGACCGTTATATAGCACTTGATACACACTAGGCTACACTCAAAGAGTTTAGCCCTGAGCCAACACAGCCACCCAACCAGGGAGAGATGTGCTGTTTACACTTACAGAGAAACAGATCTAGGCCCAAAGAGGTAACGTGACTTGCCCATGGCCACACCGCAGCAAATGGCAGGGCTGTTTTTTTGTTTGTTTTTGTTTTTGTTTTTTTAGGATAGGGTCTTGTTCTGTATTTCAGGCTGGCCCTGCCTGCACTCGGGAGTCGTCCTGCCTCAGCCTCCCGGCTGGGATTACAGTCCTGTGCCCTCGGGCCTGTCTTCAGAGCTGAGATTTGAACTTGGCGTCCAGCCTGACGGCGGAGGCTGGCCGGGCCGCCCCGCACCTCTACTACCCGCAGGGTCCCTGCCTTCCCAGCTCACCTTGCGGCACTTCACCTGTGTCTTCTGCATCTTCCGGATGTTCGCCAGGTTCTCGGAGATCTCGTCCTCCTGCGCCTCTGTTGGGGGAGCGGGCTCAGGGGGCCGGGGTGACCACAGGGCCCTCTTCCTGGTTGGGGACCCCGGCACTCACGGAGCTTCTGATAGATGAAGGTCACCTCCTCCCGCACCAACTCCAGCTCCTCCCACAGGAACTTCTTGCTGAGGGGACAGGGCAGGCTGGACCCCACTTCCGGCCCATTCTCCCAGCCTCCTCCCCCTCTCCGGCTCCATCTGTCCCGCTTCCTTCCCACCTGCCCGCCACACTCCCCGCCTACCACTGTCCCCCTCCCGCCCTCATCCTCCCTCCGCCCCCTTCCCCAAGCCACCCCACCTTCGCCTTGCAGCCACCTGTCTCCCTTGAGCCCCCACTCCTTCCCCGTGTCCCTCAGCTCCCGCGGTCCCAGTCCCCCTGCCCAGGCCTGGTCCCCGCCCTCTCCCTGGCCTCCCCTCCACTCGCCTGTCCCGGATCTCCTGAGCCAGCAGCTGCAGGCAGCGGGTGGTGCGGGCCCGCTGCACCTCCTCGCTGTCCCGCAGGGTCTTCTGCAGGCCCCGCAGGCCTTGGGCCAGCGCCCCATACAGCTCCTGCTGGCCCTGGCCTTTGCTGGCTTTTTCCCCCTGGCCGCTCATGGGGTTCAGCACCTCTGCAGGAGTAAGTGGGGCTCTGAGGCCACCTCTGAAGCTGGCTTACCCTAACCCAGAACCGAACCCCCTCTCCCCAACTTTTTTTTGAGACAGGGTCTCACTCTGTAATCCACGTCGGCCCCCAACTCTTCGTGTGTGTGGTACGGGGATTGGACCCAGGGCCTTCACGCTGAGCTACATTCTCAGCTCACCTTTGTTTTTTATTTTATTTTATTTTTTGAAATAGGGTGTTGCTTCGTAGCCCAAACTGGTCTCAAACTCAGCAATCCTCCTGCCTCAGCCTCCTCAGTGCTGGGATTATAGGTATTGTGGCTTGGATCTGGAATGTCCCCCAAAAGGCTCATGTATGTGGATGTTAGGGATTGCCTGCAGAACCCTGTGCTGGCAGGTGATGAGGGTCTAGCCTGGAGGGGTGGGTTATGGCACGTGGTGAATGATGGGCCCGTGGTAGAGGACAGGCACGTGGCAGACGGCAGGCTACAGGCATATTGACTGGATCACAGGCGTGTGGTTGACTGGGGGCTTAAACCTGGAAGGGGTGGGATACGGAGGCTGTACTCGGAAGAGGCAGGTCGCTGGGACAGGACCTGGAAGGATGTGGGCTACTTCCTTCCTTCCTTCCCTCTGCGACTTGTCCTGGCTTCCTGTTTGCAATTCTGTGAGGAGCCGCCACCACCTCTGACTCTGCCATGTGCTTCCACTGTTGCCGGCTGCCCGAGTGGACTCAGACCTCCTGAAACTGTGAGCTAAAATAAACTTTTCCTCCTCTAAATTTGTGGATGTCAGTATTGAGTCACAGCAATGGGAAAGTAGCTAAGACAATGGTTGTGTACCACTATGTGGTTCTAGGGAATCAAAGGCATTGGGCATGATAGGCAAGTGCTCTAGCCACGGAGCCATGTCCCCTCCTCCCGCCCCACCCTGTGTTTCACCTTGAGATAGGATCTCACTAGGTTGCCCAGGCTGGGCTGGGATGTGGGATCCTCCTGCCTCAGCCTCACTAAGTGCTGAGACCACAGGCCTGCAGCCCATGCCCCGCTTCTCCAGCTTTTCCTCTGGTCTGAAACAGGTGGCCTTGATGGGATCTGCTTCCAGTCTGACCCTCACCCACGCCCAGCCTGGCTGGCTCTCTCTCCCACCTGCCGTGACCCCTGCAGGATGCTCACCTGCGCCCGGCACCCACCTTCAAGCTGCTGAATCTTGATCTGCTGCAGGCAGGTTTCCTTCTCCAGCATGGTCACTGAGTGGTTCAGGAACTCAAAAGCCTGGGGTCAGAGGTCAGGCCTCGGGTAGGAAGGAGGCAGGGGGTGGGAGCGGGGCAGAGGTGGCTGGCGGGAAGAGAGGTGGCCCAGGTGGCTCACCTTGGACTGAGCATGTAGCTGGCTCTTGAGTGACTCCAGTTCACACTGCAGCAGCTTCTGGGTGTCAGGAATCATCCCGGCCGGCTTGGCTGGAGGTGGGGGTGACTGTGAGCCAGAGCCGAGGCCAGCGGGATTTCTGAGCGGGGGCCAGGGCCAGAGGAGGGACCCGCCAAGCCCGGCAGGGCCGGGCAGGGCCGGGCAGGCAGGGGTGATGGGGATCCCGGTTGGCGGGCCAGGGGAGAGGGAACCGGCTGGCCTCCCGCCAGCAGCACCTGGCCACAGAGGACCTGCCTACCTCTGGCTTTGGAAACGCTGGTCTCCAAGGGTTTCTAGGGAAGGGAACAAAAGGGGAGTGGGGGGCTGGAGGGACGGCCACAGCGGCTCAAGCGCTAAGCCAAGCTCCAAGTACCCGAGTTCGACTCCCCAGCACCACATAAGCTGGGTGCGGTGGCGCACACCTGTCATCCCAGCACTCAGGAGGCTGAGGCAGGAGGACTACCATGAGTCCGAGGCCAGCCTGGGCTCCCTAGTGGGTTCAGGACCAGCCTGGGCCACAAGGAGAGATCCTGTCTCAAAAAAAAAAAAAGCCGGGGGGGGGGGGGGGGGAGTGGAAATTTGTCCCCTGGATCGCTCACTTTGACCCAGTCAGGAGTGTTGGACAGAGCTGGGCCTTTTTCGTTTGTGGTGATGCTGAGGATGAAACCCAGGACCTGCACACTGAGCTACATCTCCAGCCCTTTTTAATTTATTTTTTATTTTTTGAAACATGGTCTCACTTGGACTAGTCCAAGCTTGTAGCTACTAGCTTGTAGTCCAAGCTAGTCCTGAACTCACTATGTAGCCCAGGCCGACCTGGAACTCCCAGCCATCTCCCTGCCTCAGCCTCCCAGGCGTGCACCAGCACACCAGGATCGTGGGGGACTGCACCCAGGGCCTGGAGCTTGCTAAGGGAACCACCGAGC
Source organism: Ctenodactylus gundi (assembly GCA_004027205.1). NCBI lineage: Eukaryota > Metazoa > Chordata > Mammalia > Rodentia > Ctenodactylidae > Ctenodactylus > Ctenodactylus gundi. The sequence continues at coordinate 23,581 of PVKB01007139.1, forward strand.
GATGCTCCCAGGCCTGCTTTCTTATTTTTGATTTTGAGATAGGTCCAAGTTGCTAAGTTGCCCACACTGGGCTCAAATTTGTGATCCTCCTGTCTCATGCTCCTAGGGTGCTGGGATTATAGGCCTGTTGGGTCTCTTAAATTTCCAGCGTCCCAAGCCAGATATGCAGACAAAGCTGCCTCATGGCCCCCCATGCCCCGCCCCCTGGCCCCCATGCTCCTCCCCCGCACAGGCTCAAAAGTGCACTTGTGGCCGTCTGTCCCACAGGCCTGCGAGCCTGTGGGCTGCCCCTGACAGCACAGGCCGGCCCCATCTCTGGCTCAGGCTCCGGTAATGGGATAAAGGACTTAGGGAGAAACAATATGGACAGTGTGGACTTGCCGGTACTGGAGCACATCCGCGCGGGGGATCCAGCCCCGGGCTCAAGCTCAACTCCATCCCCTGCCTTTTAGTTTTTGAGACGGGATCTCATTCCGCTGTCCAGGCTGGGCTCACACTCACAACCTCCGCCTTCAGCCTCCCCCAGTGCTGGGTTCTCAGGGTGCACCGCCACGCCCCGCGGACACGCACGGCCTTACATACGGCCATGCGCACTACCTCATCCAACCCGGCCGCCACTCACGTCTCAGACGCAACAACCACAACCGCACAGACCCACAAGCCACATCCCCAGACACGGCCGCAGACCACCCCGGGGGACGCACGCCGCCCCCTCCCTCCCTCCGGCACGCCGGGGCGGGAGCTGTTCCTGGTGCTGAAGGCGCACAGCCGCGCACAGGCGGGCCGGTCCAGCTGGAGGCCGCCCCCAGCCCCATCCCGAGCCCCACCCCCCGTCGTGGTGGGCGGCCGGGCGTCTGGATGGCGGGGTTTCTGCGTCGCAGAGACCTGGGCTTCGTTGCCCTGGTTTTTCAGGAAGTTATGGCCATCGCAGTGCTCCTGGCGCAGGTCCGGGCTGGAGCAGGGGGGCCCCGGGACCGACCCTGGCTTCCAGTGTCCCGTCCTCACGGTGTGCTCTGAGCAAGCAGATCCCAAGGGCTCTGGCTCGAGGGTCCTGGTCCAGTGAGTGGCACAGTCCAAAGTCTTGTCCGAGGAAGGCCCTGGGGGGTGGGGGGCTTTCTGAGCGGTCCATCCAGGCTGGGCCTTGCACCCCCGCCCCCCTCGGCCTTCCCAGCCCCGGCAGCCCCTGCAACATACCCCAGGGTTTGTCCCACGCCCTGCTGTCCGGCGGACACACGGTGGACAGCGAGAGAGGGAAGCAGTGACAGGACGCGGAGGAGTCAGGGTCCCGGGGTAGGCCAGCCAAAAGAGGGTCACTGCGAAGAGGGGACGCGGCTGCTGTGAGACCCCTGGCCCCGCACCTCCACACCCCCCGACACCCTGGCGGGCCTGTCTTGAACGCTCAGCTTCTCTGTTAAGGCAGGAGCTGGCAGTGCACCAAAGATGATTCTGCTTTTTTTATTTTTATTTTTATTTTTTATTTTTTGAGACAAGGTATCGCTCTGCAGCCCAGGCTGGTCCTGAACTGACTTTGTAGCCCAGGCTGGCCTTGGACTCAGGACCATCCTCCTGCCTCAGCCTCCTGGGGTGACAGGTGTGCGCCACCACGCCCGGCTTTATGTGGCACTGGGGAATCGAACTCATGGCTTTGCACTTGATAGGCAAGCGCTTTAACCACTGTGCTGTTCCTCCACCCCTGGGAGATGATTCTAGAACCATGGGTTGAGGTGGGCAGAGAGAAGGACGTAGAAGATATTACAGAGAAACTGCGGACAAGCGGGGTGCTACTCAGTGCTCGGAGCACTTACCTCGCATGAGAAAGTTTCTGGGCTGGACTCCCCAGCACCATGTAAGTGACATATGGGAGCACAGGCCTGTCACCCCGGCACTCTGGGAGGCTGAGGCAGGAGGATCACAAGTTGGAGCCCAGCCTGCGGAAATTGGTACCAGAGAAATGGAAGCTTTTGGAACTGATTTGTGAGAGGAGTTTGGAAAAGTTTAAAGATGCTGGCTAGAGAAGCCTTATAGTTCTGTGAGCTGAGCTCAGGAGACCAGAATGCTGGCAGAAGTGTGGTTTGGAAAGTCTAGGCTCCAGAAGCTTCAGATGGGGAGGAGGACTGTCTCGGCAAAGGCCTAAAAACCATCCATGCTATGCTCTGGGATTTTGCCCCTTTCCTGAGACATTGCCTGAAACCGAGATTAAGGACAGTGGACTAATTAATCTGGTAGAGGAAATTCCAACGCAGCCCGATGCTCAGACATGCGTACTACATGCAGCTTTTAGCCAACTCTGATAAAAAGCAGGAAAAAGAGGCAGAGGAAAAAGATGTGAAGTTTTGAGAAAAAGAGTGTGACTTGGAAGTAAGGTCGACAAGAGTACGGCCGTTAAGTGATTAGCATGAAAAAGAGGCCAGATACTGAAACGGTGAGCTAAAATAAATCGTGCCTCCTTTAAGTTGCAGATGGTAGATGTCGTGTTCCCGCAATCAAAAAGTAACTAAGACACGCTGTCTCAAAAGCAAAAATAAATGTGGCTTGAGGTTGTAGCTCAATGCAGAGACCCAGGCTCAGACCCCAATACTACCAAAAAAAAAAAAAAAAAAAAGAGTTTGGGCCCAGACTTGCAGGTAAGCGGAAGGCATGGATTGTGAGCGGGAGAGGCAAGAAATATCTACTCAGTTAATACATTGAGGCCTAGGCCTGTGGTCAGGAAGGCTGGGAACTGGAATGAACTGCGCTCTGCATGTCTACACCTACTCCTGCCAGTGCAGTCAGGGCTGGCACAGATGAAGAAGCGTGGGGATGTCTGGGCAGAAGGGCTCCTCGTCCTGAGTCACGTGTCCAGCCCCTCCAGGCCTTCTCCTGGAAGGCTCTTACACGCCCTTCCAAACCCTACTTGGCATATTCTCTGTAAAATCTTTTTTTTTTTTTTTTGGTGAGACAGGAGTTCAGGCTTGTCCTGAACTCACTATGGAGCCCAGTCTGGGCTTCGAACTCATAGCAGGCCTCTTGCCTCAGGCTTCCAGATTCTGGAATTATAGGCATGACCCACAAAACCTTGCTAATTTTTATGTGGTGCTAGGAGATTGAGCCCAGGGCCGTGCACACTAGACAAGTGCTGTAACCACTGAGCTACACACTCGATCCTCATCTGTAAAATCTTTTCTTTTCTTTTCTTTTTTTGAGACAGGGCCTTGCTCTGTAGCCCAGGCTGGTCCTGAACTGACTATGGAGCCCAGGCTGGCCTTGGACTCTTGGCAATCCTCCTGCTTCAGCCTCCCGAGTACTGAGATTGCAGGTGTGCACCACACTCGGCTTACGTGGTGCTGGGGAATCAAACTCAGGGCCTTGCACTTGCAAAGCAAGCACTGTAACCGCTGAGCCATTCCTCCAGCCCTGTAAAATCTTAGTCTACTTTTAAAGTGTTAGTCTACTTGTCAGCTTGCATTTTCTGAGTGCACCCCAGATCTTCCTATCCATCCTGAGATGCACAATCTCTTCTTGCTGAAATGCTGTAGGCTTATATTCCCGTTAACCAGGCCTTGGGGAGAGTCTCACAGAGGCACAGCAAGGAGACGCTCCAGCTGAAGACCTGGGATCAAATCCTGTCTCTTCTGAAAAATGTGCTGTGTTGGAAATTACTGACCCTTCTTGCGACCTAGTGTCCCCAGCCAAAACTGGGGTACCGTAGCCACCTGACTGGGGCTGGCATGGTTATAAGCACTGCCGTGGTGAGCAGCTCAGTGGTTTTTGGTGCTGGGGATGGAGCCCGGGGTCTTTGCACTGTGCTACATCCCCAGCCCGGGGTCGAATTTGCGATCCTCCTGCCTCAGCCTGCCACGGTGCTGGGATTACACACCTGCACCACTAGACCCGGCTTCACCTGAGTGTCACGCTGAGGACCTGGGGCCAAGGGAGGCTTGGAGGCGGAAAGAAGCATTTCTGAGTCTCAAAAGCAGACAGCTCCCCTGCGGCGCCTCCCTTCCCACCACCGTTAATTGATGCTTCTGCGGCCCCTCGGGGCAGAATTATTTGGGGAAGGGGACCGCGTCATCAGTAAGGGTCCCGCCCTCCCAGCGAGGATTCCAGCGCCGACCAGGCTCCCGACCTTCCTTCACTCTCACCTACCACATATCACCTGTTCATGCTCTCCCACAAGGGACCGCCAAGCCAGTCCCCATGAAATTTGTTCCTATGAGGCCACCGTCGCGTCCAAACACGCGGAAGCTGAAGGTAAAGTCACAGTGAGGGGTGTGGCCTGCACTTAGCCCCGCCTCCTCCATGGCAGCGGGAGGCACCCTAGCAACTCCTCCGTCGTTGGATGAAATTCTTACAAGAGGCGGGATTTGGGGGCTGGATTCTGCAAACCGATTAGTCAAGAAGTAAGGGGGCGGGACTCGAGGGGGTAGGCGCACGATTCGGTTGGTTTGGGGCTCGGAGGGGAGGCGGGACGAGTTGGCCAGACCGAGAGGAGACCAGAGGCCACCCCCCAAGGTCCACGGTCCACTCGAGAGCGCGGGAGTGAGGTACCGAGCTCAGTCCGGTTGGCCCTTGAGATCCGTCCCGCGTCTCTGGTTACCACGCTAGGCCGAGGTTCAGGTTCCCAGTCGGGGTGGCGGTCAGAGTCCTCGGCGAGATGTGGGAGTAGAGGGGGTCCGCGAAGGTGCTTCGGGGTTTCTCCGTCGTGTATCTCGGGTCCTGCTGGAAGAGAAGGGACCTTTGCTGTTAGCACTGGCTCTCTGGGATAATATTTGGGAATCGACACTGCAGATCGCTGGGGCTGTGAACTTGAGCTGCTGGGGTTGAAATTTGGGGGTCTCAGAGGTGGCTTGGATATTGGGGTCGAGAGACTCTGCTGTCTCGAGGGCTGACATTTGATGAGTTGGTGTCCGGCGCTGTCCCAGGACCGCTTCGAGTTTTTCCACGTCCATTCTTGGTGTGCTTTTCCTAGATCTCTTTGCTTTGGCCGTGACCCTGGCCCTGGTCCTGGTGCTGGCCCTGAGCGTACTCACAGGGGAGCGCAGGCCTGTAATCCCAGCACTCTGGGAAGCTGAGGCGGGAGGATCACAAATTCAAGCCCAGCCTGGGCAGCTAAGTGATTTCAGGAGACCCTGTCTCAAAAGCGAAAGTAAAAAACAGGCTGAGGTTGACCCCTGTAACACGCGCGCATGTGCACACACACACACACACACACACACGCATGATGAAGGCCACAGGGCAAAGGTAAACCTGAGTCATGTGGTTCCTCCCTCACAGGGCTGCAGGATGGAGGAAAGCGGGGACCCAGGAGGCCTGGTTAAGGTGGTCCATCTACTGGTCCTGTCAGGTGCCTGGGGCATGCAGTTGTGGGTCACCTTTGCCTCAGGTAGGGACTGGAGCCTGGCGTCAAGGGACTCTAGGAACGGAGAAGGACCTGGCACCGTCCTGACCCGGTGTGCCCTCCCCCCCACCCCCCCACAGGCTTCCTGCTTTTCCGAAATCTCCCCCGACACACATTCGGCCTGGTGCAGAGCAAGCTCTTTCCCCTGTACTTCCACATCTCCGTGGGCTGTGCCTTCGTCAACCTGTGCCTCTCGGCCTCTCAGCACGCCTGGGTTCGGCTCACGTTCTGGGAGGTCAGCCAGGTATGTGGGTTTGAGTCCCCGGACCCCGGCGAGCAGCTGTGATGATCCGTTGTTGAAGTGGGGGACTACTGCTGTTCTAGTGGAGACGAAGCCAGGCCCCTGGCTACCGTTGATGGGCGCACAGCCTGCACAGCAGCCCTGGAGGTCCCCCAGAGCCTCTCCGTCGGCTGCTGCTTCCTGTCCTCCCGGTGGCTGGGCCTGCTGCCAGGCTGCGGTGATTCAGCTCTGCTGGGCCACTGACCCCACATCATTGTTTTAAAACCAGCCTGACTGGGCATTTAGGGTGCTCTCCCGCAGCCACAAGGAGCCATCTCTGGATCTGATTTCTCGACCTGGTCTTCTCCCCCACCCCATGTCCCCAGATGGGGGCAGGTGGGGGCTCGGAGGGGGAGAATCATCTCCCAGAGACAGGAGAAGATTATAGGGAACTGGAATTTCACAGATTTTTTAAAAACTTACTTCCCACCAGCAAAGTATCAGCTCCTGGGGTTGGGCTGAGGCCCTGGAGGAAAGAGGCAGGCTCCCTTTTTGAGGGTCCTGAGAGAGCAGTGACGGTTCTCTGTTTTGGAAAGAGAAGTTCGGTACTTACAGAACGTCCATTTGTGGGCCATGAGGGTGAGGAGTGGAGGCAGGCATGGAGCGCTGCCACAGCGGCTGCCACAGGGTTCTGGGGCCATCAGTCTGGGCTCAGGGGTGGAGGGAAGGCGGGCTGCGATCTGCGCTGGGCTCTGAGCACCGGCAGGGCTTTCTCGGGCCGACTCCCGTCTCCCAGGCCCGCTCATTGTCTCTTCTGCCAGCTCTGCCTGCTGTTCCTGAGCCTGGCGCTGGCCACCGTGAACGCCCGCTGGCTGGAGGCCCGCACCACAGCCGCCATGTGGGCCCTGCAGGCCATGGAGAAAGAGCGGGGCCTGGGTGGGGAGGTGCCGGGTCGGCACCAAGGTCCAGACCCCTACCGCCAGCTGCGGGAGAAGGACCCCAAGTACAGCGCTCTCCGCCAGAACTTCTTCTACTACCACGGCCTGTCCTCCCTTTGCAACCTGGGCTGCCTGGTGACCAACGGGCTCAGCCTGGCGGCCCTCGCCCTGAGCCTCCGGAGCCTCTAGCTCAGGCCCTGCACACCAATAAATGACCTTTGGCCACTGGCCGCTGTCTTTTGTGCTTCCCCACATGCACGAGAAGCTGGGGGGTGTGTTTGTGTGCAGAGGTGGTGCTGAGAGCCTCAGTTTCCCCATTTAGATGGTGCCGTGATCTGCAGCCAGCACCATCGCAGCCCTGAGCCTCTCCTGTATGGGTGCGTGCCTTTTATCAAGCACTTGATGTATCCAACCACACACATCACATTATTTTTATTCATTTCTCTATGGTGTTAAAGATCGAACCCAGGGCCTTTTGCACATGCCCTTTTTATTTTTTATGTTGAGATAGAATCTCACTAATTTTCTAACTCACTCGGGCTAGTCTCAACATTGTGATCTTCCTGCCTCAGCCTCCTTAGAATGCTGGAATTACAGGTGCTTGTCAACATACCCGGCTTTTGTTTTTTTAATTTAATATTTGTGGTACCAGGGAATGAATTCAGGGTCTCCCGTATGCTGGGCAGGTAATCACCGAGCTACACCCCAGTTTGCTTGCTTTTTTTTTTCCTTTGTTTTATTTGACACAAGGTCCACTGCATAGTCCAGGCTGGCTGTGAACTTTCCATGTAGCCCAGGCTTGCCTCAATCTCTTAACTCTCCTGCCTTATTTTCCCAAGTAGGTGTGATTATAGATGTGTCCCACCAGGGCTGGGGGTTTGGATCAGAGGTTAAAGCTCTTGCCTAGCAAGCTTAAGGCCCTGGGTTTGATTCCCCAGCACCACATGAACCAGGCACGGTGGCACACACCTGTAAAGCACTCAGGTGGCTGAGACAGGAGGATTTCCATGAGTTCAGGGCAGCCTGGACTACAGAGGGAGAGCCTGTCTCAAACAAACGTGTAACACCTTCTCTGGCTGCACCGTGTATTGCTGCCACCGTAGCTGGGTCTGGCCTCTAGACCTCTGTATCGCCTACCTGGGTGGCTGGGTGTGACTTGCTTTGGCCAGTAATAAGTGAACAGAAGCAACGTGTGGCTTCCGAGACCAGTTACAAGACAGGATGTAACCTGGTGCAGACTTCTTCCACCAGAGCAGGCATCTTGCCAACCAAACCCTGACTTGGTTTTCATGAAACTTTGAGGTGCCTGTTCCTAAGCGTACCAGCCCTTGGTAGCTGGGGAATTTTAGCTCAGTTTGTCTACATGGCCGCCTGTGGGGCAGCTACTGTTTCTTCCATGAGTCGATGGGTATGCAGAGAATTGAGTTGCTGGGATCCAGACGCTAGTGACACCCAAACTGCTTTAACTGCCGTCCCTTTTCTGCTGACTTGAAGACCATTCTGGCACTTTGGTGGGGCCTCTTTGTTTTCTTTTTTAATTGAGGGTTGAATCTAGGGCTCTGGGGCCTTCACACTCCGTAGCCTTTTCACTATTTTTTTTTAATTTTTGAGATATCACTGAATTATCCAGGCTGTGCTAAAACTTGCAATCCTCGGACCCCAGCCTTTCCTAGTGGTGGAATTCTGTCTGTGCACGTGACACCACACCAGCTACATCCCGGCCCTGCGTATTCATTTATTCAGTTAATTTTGAGACAAGCTCCCACTAAGTTGCCGAGGCCAGGCCTGCACTTGCGATCGTCCGGCCCCAGCCCCGCACAGTGCTGGGATTCCAGGCCTGCACGACCGCACTGAGGATGGGCCTGTCTGCACATCGATCAGGTGACCCACGGAACAGGACCCACCTCACCGGGTTGCGTGGATTCCGATCCGGACCAGTGTTAGTGCAGTGCCCAGCGGTAGCGTGGCTGAACACCGTCGCCTGATACTCCTAGGGGCTCTTGGAATTAAAAAAAAAAAAAAGCCTTTCGCAGGAGGAAACTGGGGTTCAGACACTGTCAGGTCCTTGCCTCAAGCCACCCAGTAAGATCGGACAGCAGGAAAATAAGTCTTGGCGCTTAGCCGCTGGGCACACGGTGTAATGGGCGCCCGCGCTGCGGCCGTAGTGCAGGGGGAGAGGGCATAGCTTTTTTTTCTTTCTTTGCACTGGGAATGGCGTCCAGGGCCTTCCCCTGAGCTACACGTCCAGCACACTTATTATTGGTGATTTTACGTCAGGGTCTTGTTAAGTCACTGGATTTCCCAGGCTGGGCTCGAATTTGTAACGGAGCTGCCTCCGCCTCCCAGAGTGCTGGGGTGCCAGGTTTGCGCCTCTCCGCCTGGCTGTCGCTCACGTCTGCTCCCTTCCGGGCGATCGCGTAGCACTCTGGAGGTCCTGGATTCCACCCAAAACGCACCCCCCCGCCCGCAAGAATGGTCACACACGCGCGTGCGCAGGCGCTCCCAAACGCTACCTATAAGTGCAGTGCTAAGTTCGTTACTAGCGGGCACCTTTAGCCCCGCCCACCCTCCCTGCAGGCTCCGCCCCCCAGGGCCGGGGCGGGGCCCGCACGGGATCCGGGTGGCTGTGGCTGCAGGAGGCGGCGACCGCTGCGGGGCCGGGGTCGTGGGCAGCGCCAGGCTGCGGCAAGCTCCAGCGGATCCCCACGGGCGGCGCCCCTGACGCGAGGCCACCCGCGGAGGGAGCTCACCCCGGTCCGCCCCGCGCGTTCCGGCAGGTCGGGGAGGGGCACGCGGGGAGCCGGCGGGGGCGCGGGAGGCGACCTGGGGAAGAGCGGCGGGTGGCGGGACGCCTCCTCCTCGCCCGCGCCCAGCTGGGCTTCTTGGACCGCGGTGCCGGGGCGCGGGCGGGGCGCACAGCCCAGCTGGGCACGGGCGATGGACCATATGGCGATGGGGGTGGCCACGGTGCGCCGCTGTGCCGGCCGGGGCGCCCCAGATCCAGCCACGGGGACAGGTCCAAGCCCCGCACGGGCCCCACCTCGGCCCCCGCGTGACGGGGATCGGCAGGTGGTCCGGAAGCCCCAGCACGGCGGCTGGTAGCGGTGGCCGGGGAGGGGCAGGCCCGACCGACCGGCCCCGCCCGCGTCTCCCTGCCCCTCCTTAAACCTGTTCTCCCGGAACACGGGTGGAGCCTGCTGGGTCCTGTCTAGAATGAAAAAAGACCCCAAAGCTGTTGAGAAACGGCTTTGCCAAGGCTTCCTCCTGCCTCCCAGGCCCCTGCCTGCTTCCTGGACAGTTGGGGAAACTGAGGCTGGGGAGGCCTGAGGGGAGAGGGGCCGTCCCAGGTGGAGGGGCAGAGGCTCAACCACAGGACAGGGGGCTGGAGAGGAAAGCCAGGGCTGTAGGGCAGTGATCCTGGGGTGGATTTCTGATGAGTGCGTGGTAATGGTTGGCACACGTCGGTACCGGTACGTGGGGCTTGCTGCTGTCCCTGTGCGGCTGGGGTGAGTCAGCTTGGTCAGAGGGAGACCGGCCCTGTTGACAAACAGAAGGTGGCAGTACCCGGCTGGGAGTGGGCTGGGGCTTTAACCGTGGCTGTGTCACCAGAACCCCTCCTGCCTGGTCCAGGGAAAGGCTTAGGCTGGACTGCGGAGGGAGGAGGGCAGGGCAGGCATGCCACATCTGCCAGCGCCAGTGCTCAGGCCCTGGCGGGGGTGTGGGGGTGGGGCTCAGTCCAGCTGCTGGGATCCCCCTGCCCACAGCTCACACCTGGGCCCCACCAGCTGCTCACCTTGGGGCAAAGTCCACACCTGCTTGTGCAGAGACTTCCCCAGTGGCCAGCGGAGCCGCTGCGTGTCCCCCCCCCCCCCCACGTCCCCAGCATGTATTTAAACCCTTTTCCAGGCCTCTGGGCCTCAAGCCAAAAACACCCCAAGACCCCCTTAATGAAGACCCACTTTTACCTTCACGTGAAGATTAAACATCAGTCACGTTTAATGAGCACCAACCATGCCTGGCACTGTTTTATGACTGGTGGGGGATTGTGACCTTCCCAAGGGCAGGCGTGTAACTGCCCCAGGGTGGGCTCTGTCCTATCTCACTCCTGGCCACGTAAGTGCCGAGAACCGGGCGTGGCGCTGATGTGGGCTCAGGCCATGTCTGTTGAATGAATACAGAAATTCAGAGGCTCCCAACCACTTGCGCCTTTAGGTAGGGGGTAAGATAGACAATTTTCCAGGAAAGGGTTAATTAATTTATTTTTTTAGAGACAGGGTCTTGCCAAATTGCTGAGTTGCCTGGGCTGGGCTCCAACCTGTGATCCTCCTGCTTCAGCCTCCGGGAGTGCTGGGATTGGGGGTTTGTGCCACCTGGCCTGGCTCCAGGAGAGGATATGAGACCCAGTCAGGGACAGTGCCGCAGCCAGGGCCGCTGGGCCTCCACCTGGCCGAGTTGGGATTTGAGCCAGGCCAGGGGGCTTTCCGGGGGGCCCTTACTGATGTTTGGTTGTCCCCGCAGGGCTCCGGCCTTGCCCAGCTGAGGGTCTCACTGCTCTCCCGCCCAAGCGGCTCCTGCCAGGATGGCATCGGCCGGAGACGCCCCCGCCAGCCCCCGGGACGCCGCGGACCAGAGCTTCGACTACATGTTCAAGATCCTGATCATAGGCAACAGCAGCGTGGGCAAGACGTCCTTCCTGTTCCGCTACGCCGACGACTCCTTCACGCCCGCCTTCGTCAGCACCGTGGGCATCGACTTCAAGGTCAAGACCGTCTACCGCCACGACAAGAGGATCAAGCTGCAGATCTGGGTGGGCCGGGCAGCTGCGCGGGGCTCTGTGGGGGGGGGACAGTCCCTACCTGGATGGTCCCTAGTGGGTTAAGGCCATGGGAAAGGCGGCGGGAAGGGACAGTGGCCCAGAGTCAGGGAGGGGGCGCTTGGCTATGAGGCAGGCTCATCAGGGGAGGGGACCTGCCCTGTCCTGCGGCAGGGAGCAGTCTGGAACCAAGGCTTGTTGAAATGCTGTTGAGCCTACTGAGCCTACTTGGTCAGTAGAGCCCCAGCCCAGCTGCTGGTGGGGATCCCCCTGGTAATAAAGGCACCAGGATGTCTAATCAGGACGGTACCCTCTTGCCCAGGTGGTCTGTGTGGTTCTTGGGCACAGCCCGGGGCACAGACCTGTAATACTCCCTGCACTCTGGGCGACAGGGGCAGGAGGATCACAAGTTCCAACTCGGCTCGAGCAACTCTGTGACCTAGTGCCTCCTCCAGTCTCAAAATCAAAATTAAATACTAGCTGGGGACGTAGCTCCCTGCACAGGCCCCGGTTCAGTCCCTAGTACCAGAAGGAAAAAAGTTGAATCTTGGAAACAAAGCGAAGGACCTGGTAAGCCTAGCGAGGTCTGAAGACGCCTCCGACCAGGCTCCCCACTGCCCCTGCAGGCCAGGGCCGTGGGTCATCAGCCTGGCGAGATCTCCGAGTATGTGTCCGTGCTCCCTGTCAGAGTGCGCTGTGGGGCAGGCCGCGTCCCCTGTCAGACTGGGGCGGTGGGGCAGGCCGCGTCCCCTGTCAGGCCGAGGCTGCGTGCACCGCACTGTCCTCTCAGTCAGGGCCTGCAGGGGATGAACAGGCTCCAGCTGACCTGCTACGCACCTGACACTGCCGTTTGCCCAGGACACGGCGGGCCAGGAGCGCTACCGGACAATCACCACAGCCTACTACCGTGGAGCCATGGGCTTCCTGCTCATGTACGATGTTGCCAACCAGGAGTCCTTCGCTGCTGTGCAGGACTGGTGAGTGTTTGCTGACCTCTGGCCCCTGACCTTTGCCCTTCCCGACCTCCACCCCCGGCTCATGGCCTGCCACCCTACAGGGCCACGCAGATTAAGACCTACTCCTGGGACAATGCCCAGGTCATCCTCGTGGGGAACAAGTGTGACCTGGAGGACGAGCGAGTTGTGTCTGCCGAGGACGGCCAGAGGCTCGCCGATGACCTCGGTTCGTACTCGGCCTGGGGGTCCGCGGTCGCCCCCCACAAACCCTCACCCCTGCCTGTCTGAGATGGTTATTCAGTGCTGAGAGAGAACGCTGGATGCCAGCAGCCTGAGGGAGGAGAGATCTGTGTGTGGGGAGGGGTGGCACGTCTATCCCAGGGGCAGTGGGCCGTGGTGGACGCGCGGCGGCAGCAGGAGAGCGGCCCACAGCGTTGTGGGCAGAGAGCCAGGCGAGGCGGGAAGAGTGGTGCCTAGGGACTCTGGCGAGGCCCAGCTTCCCCAGCACGAAGCTGCAATGGCGCCTCGTCCTCCCCCATTTTACTTAGTTCCAGCTGCCACTTGGGCCCGGCTGGCCTCCTGGGAGCCGCCCGATCTCACCAGGTTGGCACAGTCCCTCCAGGGCACCACCCCCCGGCCCTGCTGCCAGCCCCACCGCCCAGCAGCAGCACACGGTGCCGCGGTCCCTGCTCCATCCTTATGCTCGAGGCGCTTGAGGGGCACTGTGGACCCGAGGCATCGCACCACCCTTGAAGTTTCGGGTTCGACAACAGTGGCTCGCCCTGGCAGAATCTGTCCGTCAAAACACTCAGGCTCGGCCACCTGCTCTGCATAACCTAATTTCAGAGGATTTTTCTTTTCCTTGAGGCTAGAAGCCAGGGTCTTCACACTGAGTTACATCCCAGTCCAATTTTTTTAGTTGTGATTTTTTATTTTTGAGACAGTCTTACTCTGTAGCCCAGGCTGGTCCTGAACTCACTGTGTAGTCCAGGCTGGCCTTGGACTCATGGCAATCCCCCTGTCTTGAGTCCTCTGGAGTGCTGGGGTTACAGGCGTGCGCCACCACACCCAGCTTATGTGGCGCTGGGGAATCAACTCAGGGCCTGCACTTAAAGCACCTGCCTGGCAAGCACAAGGCCCTGAGTTGATTCCCCAGCACCACATAAGCTGGCTGTGGTGGCACATGCCTGGAATCCCAGCATGGAGGAGGCTGAGGCAGGAGGATTGCTGGGAGTTCAAGCCAGCCTGGGCTCCATAGTGAGTTCAGGACTAGCTATGAACTAAAGAGTCAGACTGTGTCTCAAAAAAATTTTTTTACAGAGGCTAGAGAACTGGGGCATAACTCGGTGGTGAAAGCCTTTGCCGAACATACAAAAGGCCCTGGGTTCAATTCCCCAGCTTCTCATGCATATGAGCTGGACATGGTAGCCCATGCCTATAAACCCAGGACTTGGGAGGCTGAGGCAGAAGGATTGCCCAGGTGGGGCTCAAACCTGCAGTCCTCCTGTCTCAGCCCCCAGACGTTCCATGTTTATCCTGCAGCATGACACACGTGGAGAGCAGACCACTCCCTCTGTATGTGTACAATATGGTGGGAGCACTGCTCACCAGTGAGCTTAGAAGGACACGAGGAGGACGTCACGTGTGCCCAGTGCCAGGCTGCTTTTGTGTTGCCCAGGCTAATCTCAAACTCCTGGGCCCAAGAGAGCCTCCTGTCCTCGCTTGCTGAGTAGGTGGGACGGCAGACTTGTGCCACCACACCAGCCACAAGTGTCCTCTGCCATGTGACCAGAAACGATTCTGAGGATCTTCCAGACCAAGGCTGCTGCTGTAGAGTTTTTAGCAATGTGTTCCTATCCTACACATGAGCAAACGGAGGCTCAGAGAGGCCGAGTCACCCAGCCCAGGCCCCACAGTGGTAGCAAGGGCAGAGCCGGGCACGCATCCCACCCCGAGCTCTGCCCCCTGGGCTCTCACTGTGCCCCACCTCACGTCCATCCAGGGTTCGAGTTCTTCGAGGCCAGCGCCAAGGAGAACATCAACGTGAAACAGGTCTTCGAGCGCCTCGTGGACGTCATCTGTGAGAAGATGAACGAGTCCCTGGAGCCGAGCTCCAGCCCCGGCAGCGACGGGAAAGGCCCCGCCGTGGGGGACACCCCGCCCCCCCAGCCCAGCAGCTGCGGCTGTTAGGGGGCCCCCACCGCCCCGCCCCTCCCGCCTCGGGACTGTGATGGGCATGAGCCGCAGGGCCGTCCCAGCCCAGGGCACCCTCCCCTCGCCGGGTGGCGACTTCCTACTCCCGCACGGCTCACCCCCCTGCGCGGCCACCGCATTCAGAGGGGCTCAAAAAACCCCAGGGCCACGCCACGCGCACGCCTGTTGCTCTCCGAGGCGCACCGGTAGAGGGGCCGTGGGCAGCACGCCCCACCATGCCCTCATCCGTAGCGCCCTCTCCGATCTGACCGTTTTCCAGGGCCTTTCCGACGTGGGCATTGTCTGGTGTGGGGCGCCCACTGAGGGTGTTGCCCCACGCAGGCTCTCGGAGTTGGTCCTGCAGAGGCAGCTCCCCTTTTCAGGCCCTCAGCTCGGCCTTGAACCCGCCCTCTAAACCTCCAAAGTGCCAGGGCTCCCACATGACCCCTCCGGCCGCTGTCTGGCTCGCACCTGGCACGGCCCTTTTCCACTGTAGAAAGGGCAGGGAGGGAGCCAGAGCCGCCCCGGCGTCAGGGACTCAAGTGCCTTCCTCTCCGTCCTGGCACCCCCACCCCCGGCTCGTGGCCCCGTCACTGTGCTTGCTGACCCACTGCAGTTCACCTCAGCCGGGAGGCCGGGTCTTCCTACGCGGGCGTCTGGCTGCTCGTATTTTAAGCAAGATCTTTCCAAATCTCACACCCTGCGAGAGAAGGAAATGTAGCGATTTTCCCAGAGCCTGCGCTGGCCCAGGACCTTTCGCTCTCTCTTTTTCCTTAATCCTCTTTTCTCTTTTTGAGGCGGATGGAACCCAGGGCCTCACACGCGCTGAGCAGGTGCTCTGTCCCGAAGCCGTGTTGTTCTCCTTCGACACAAGGTTTCTCAAGCTGGCCTCAAACTTGCAAGCTTCCTGCCTCAGCCCCCTGAGCTGCTGGGATTGCAGGTGGGCACCGCCCATCTGGGTGCCCATGTCTTTCCGACATCAGGGCTTGGACTGCTCCTAGAGGATCCTGGGAGACCCGGTGTCTGAGCCGCGTCACCGGCCGGCCCAGGGACGTGACGTTCGTGCCACGGAGGAGCGAGTCCCTTCCAGGGATGCTGAGAGGGGCGGGGAGGAAGCGTGAGAGCGCAGGGTGTGCGATCCGCCCTTGGCACTCGCGTCTGTGACGGGCATGTCTTGGTGTTGCTGGCGATGGTCTGGGATCAGTGTGAGTCCCCGGAGTGGAGCCACCCCCCACCCAGCTGCTCGGGACCCCTACTCAGGAGGCAGATGGTCCAGTGACCCTTTCTGGGCCCTGGAGTCCAAACTCCAGGGGCATGGCACCTCCTCTGCTTGGATCCCTAAGCCCATGGCTGTGTCCCACCTACCCGATTCCAGGTCGTGGGTGTATCCAGCCCCCAGCGCACGCAGTCAGAATAGCCTCCCGCAGCCTTAGCGACCCCGCCTACTTCCGGGATGTGTGGGAGTGGCTAGGCCTGGTTCAAGTTCGAAATTCTTGATTCTTGCAGTACTGGGAATTGAATCAATGGCCTCCACTCTGAGCTGTATCCCCAGCCCCTTTGTATTGTTTATTGAGTCGGAGTTTCACTAGTTGCTACGTTGCCCAGGCTGGACTTGAACTTGTGATCCTTCTGTCTCATCCCCCAAAGAGCATCATATGCCTGAACCACCCGGCCTGGCTGTAAATTAACTTTTGTTCGGTTGGTTGCTTGGGGTTTTTGTTTTGTTTTTGAGACAGGGTTTTGCTTTGTAGCCCAGGCTGGTGCTGAATTATGTAGCATAGACTGGCCTCAAACTCAAGCAATCCTCCTGCCTCAGCCTCCCAGCTGGGATGACAGGTGTGTGCCGCCACGCCCGCTTATGTGTTGTTGGGGAATCCAACCCAGGCAAGCGCTCTAACCACTGTGCTATGCCTCCGGCCGCCGAATCTATTTACTTCTCAGGAGACCCTTGTCCCCCAAATAGGGACTGTGCTTAGAACTCCACAGTGAGAATGTCTTCGCCACCAAGACATGAAATGAATGACCAAAGCAGGCAATCCTATAAACACACAAAGGCCACCTCAATATTTGGGGTGAGAGCAAACGTTTTTTCTTTCTTATTTTGCTTTGTTCATCATTTTATCTCTGTGGTACTGAGGATCGAGGCCCTTCACACTAAGCCACATCCCCAGCCTGTTTTCATCTGGGATCTTAAGAATCTTCCTGAATCATTAGGTCTTTGCTGGGCTTGAATCTGCCCTCTTCCTGCCTCAGCCTCCTGGAGCCAAGCCAAAATACAAACCTTAAGGTGAGGGCTGGAGGAGTGGCTTAGCTGTTAAAGCACTTGTCTAGCAAACACTACAAGTGCTAAGTACCAGAGTTCAATTCCCCAGCACCACGTAAGCCTGGCGTGGTGGCACACTCCTGCAATCCCAGCACTGGGGAGGCTGAGGCTGGAGGACTGCTGTGAGTCCAAGGCCAGCCTGGGCTGCAAAGTGAGTTCAGGACCAGCCTGGGCTACAGAGCGAGAATCTGTCTTCTTAACTAAATAATAAATAAAACTTTAAGGTGGGATGTGGCCTGTTGAGATGTTTTTGGCCACTCCATTGTTTCTAACTGCCCCCAAAAGGCAGACTGCTTCGTCATGAGTTGAGGACCAGCTTGTCCTCACCCAGCTGAGGCAGGAACAGCTGTGCCTACACCTTGCACTTGACCCAATATCCCCTTCCTGTTTACTGAAAAGCTTTCAGGAGGCCTGTGATCTCAGCACTCTGGGAGGCCGAGGCAGAAGGATTGCAAGTTCAAGCCGAGCCTGGGCCACTTAGGGAGACTCTGACAAAAAAAAAAAAAAAAAGTGGAGGTACAGTTCAGTGTGAAGGCCCTAGGTTTGACCCTCAATACTGCCAAAAATTAGAATAAAAAATAAAGGTGGGTGCCAGCGTGTTCGGACTCTGAGGCAGGAAGATCACAAGTTCAAGCTTAGCCTGGCAAGTGTAGCAACAGAACAAGATTCTGTCTCAAAATTTAAATAAAAAGAACTGGGGACACAGCCGGTGCAAAGGCCCTGGGTTCTATCCCTGGTAGGAAACGTGTAGCGGAAGGCACCGGTCTCCGGCCAGCCCGTCCCCCACTACTCAGAATCGCGGGCACATTTCCGCCTCTGCGTGGCTCCTGTGTAAGGATCCCTTGGCACCCACTTGGGAAGCGTCCACACTGGGTCCACAGTAAAAGCTTAACAAAAGCCGTTATGCTGAAATGAATTGTTCTTTTATTTTCTTTATTGAAATGCGATTCCAGAAAGGGGAACTAGGTGGGAGGTCATCACAGAGGCTGCTCCTGGGGTGGCTGCGACCCACACCTTGGCTCTGGGAAGTTACACCCTGTGGCACTGGGTGCAGCCTGCACACCTGCCATTTCTGCTACCTGGATTCTGAGGCAGGAAGACTTTAAGTGTGAGGCCAGCCTGGGCAACTTAACGGGATGGAGGGAGGGCAGGAGTAGCCCAGCACTTAGAGTGCTGGGCTGGCAAGCTCAAGTCCCTGAGTTCAAATCCCCAGCATCACATAAACCAGGCTGGTAACACACGCCTGTAACCCCAGCACTCGGGAGGCTGATGCAGGAGGATTGCCGTGAGTCTGAGGCCAGCCTGGGCTCCACAGTGAATTCAGGACCAGCTTGGGCTGCAGAGAGAGAATCTTGTCTCAAAAAAAAAAAAAAAAAAGAGAGACAAACCTAAAGGGCTGCAAATGCAGCTCAGTGCGGAGGCCCTGGGCTTGATCCCTCGTACTAAGACTTGCGCTGGCGTAGTTTGCCACCCTGTGCCCCCTTGGAACTCTGCCGAGGGCCCCCACCGAGGAAGGACCTCCGCAGACGTGTCGCAGCTCGCACTGCCGGCCCCTTCCTCTGCTCCCACCCGGGGAGGAAGGAGGAAGGAGGAAGGAGAGGAGGTGAAGGGGTCAGAACCCACGGCGTGGTTCCCGTGTGTCCCCCAGGCCCTAGCAGCGCCCCCAGAGCCTCCTTCCTAAACTCCTGAATGGCCAGCGAGGGGCCTCTCCGCTCTGCTATGTCCCCAGCCTGTTTTTTATTTTATTTTATTTTATTTTATTTTATTTTTTTAAATTTTGAGACAGGATCTCACTAAGTCGTTAATCTGCCCAGGCTGGGCTTCAAGTTGCAGTCTTCCTGCCTCAGCCTCCTGGGTCTGCACCACTGGGCCTGGCCAAAAGGGACTCGGGCAGCAGGGCAATCCCAGGGGCGCGTGAGCTTGTCTGGATCTCAATCCAGAGAAACCACGCGTAGCCGACACTTGCGAGCTACTCGGGAAAATTCTACGGTGGCCTGGGGACTGAGCGGTGCCTGTACAGGAAGGCACAGGCGTGACAGGGACGCGACGGTCGTGAACTCCGATGGATACATTTTTAGAGGTGGGTAGTGGGCTGTGAAGGGGTTGATGGCATCACGGGGCACTGATTTTAAAACGGTTCAGATGCCTCACCAGGAGAAGGTGAGTGAGGCCGTACGAACGTCAGTCAGCTTGACGTAGTCGGTCCGCGCTGTACCTCGGAACATCACATCTTAGCTCATGGAAATGTAAAATTATGGCTTATCCATAATAAGTAGGGCTGGGGCTGGAGGAATGGCTCAGCGGTTAAAGCGCGGTTAAAGCGCTTGCCTAGCAAGTATGTCAAGCGCTAAGTGCTTGAGTTCGATTCCCCAGAACCACATCCGCAGCGCCGCCCCCTCCGCAGCGCCGCCCCCTCCGCAGCACCGCCCCCTCCGCAGCACCGCCCCCTCCGCAGCACCGC
>PVKB01007140.1:0-42853 GCA_004027205.1 Ctenodactylus gundi
CCCGTACTAAAGATTGGACCTAGGCCTTCTTACCGAGCCACATTGCCCAGCCCTTTTTATTTTCTGAGACGGTCTTGCTAAGTCTCTTCAGTTGTTCAGACTGGTCCCAACACTGGGCTTGAACTTGAAATCCGACTGCTTTATGCTTTAGCCTCCAAAAGTGCTGGGATTACAAGCCCTGTGTCTTTAGGCCTGGCCCTAGTGAAACTTTGAGAATCCTAGTGAAGAACAGTTTTAGGGAAAGTATGAATAGCCGTTGGGTTCCTGAGTCCATACCGTTTTCCTGGCCAGTTGTGTTGAAATAGAGCATGCTTGCAGAGTTGTCTTGTAAGTGCCTACTTTAGCTACCTCACGTTGAAGATTGCAGGTGTCTTCTTTACAGAGGAGCTCCATCTGCCTGCAGACATTCCCAGCTGCTTGTCTTCCCAAGGAACACTGTCTGAGCCACCGGAGGGGTACAGCAACTCTGAGGCAGGCAGTCATCAGCAGCTTATGCCTCCTGCCGGTGGATACATGCACAGAGGCACTGATGGTAAGGGTTCTTTTTGTGTTTATGGGTCAAAGTGTTGCTTCCTCACCTGAAACAATATTTTAAAGTAAAACAGTTAATACAAACATTTGGTCTCCTGCAAAATAGAATGAAAATTGACTAACGTCTTAGCAAGTGTAGAAAAACATCTTACAGAAAGGAGAAATACATCATCTCTAAACAGGGTTGAAGTACAGTGCAGCGTCTGGTAAACTTTACTATAGGGAGGGAATGTTCTAGAAACTTTTTTCAAGCCTCTCTTGACTCTTCCAGGGATAACCTTCAGGCCATAACCAGTGGAGGTTTGCTTCTCCTGACAGGTAGATAGTAAAGTTGAAAGGGTGACAGTGGGTTAGAGCATGTAATGGAGAACAGTGCAGAATGTAAGTTAAGAGATATGAAATGTTTACTAATTAAATGAATCTGAGCTAGGTGTGGTGACATATACCTGTTGTCCTAGTGCTTGGGAGGCTGAGGCAGGGTGATTGCCTGAACTAAGGAATTCAAGACCAGCTTGAACAACGTAGCAAAAAATAAAAAAGAAAAAGAAACTGATTTGTTAACATTCCAGCTTGCTTCTTACACTCCATTCCTGTAGGGAGTGACAAAACACAGCCAGGAGTAAAAGGATTGGTTGGGGTTGATTTCTGGTTCATGTTTCTATCTCTGTGACCATGAACAAGTGATTCAAGGTCTGCACTTCAGTGTGCTTGTTTTTAAATAGAGAAACAACACTGTGTTAAGTACTTCCCCAACATTATCCCAGAGGTTTTTCTGTAAGACTGTGTTATTTCAAGAACCATACATATGGAGGATTTATTCCATTCTTCAGAGATTACTAGATTGTCAACAGAACTTTCCTCCTAATTGATGAATTGGATTTTATTTGCCTTTTCACAGAAAAAGAGATATTTCTAGAGGATTGTTGTGTCACTTAGCTACATCCTTAGCCATAAAGAGGGTATTTCTGACTAAAGAAAGCTTAAAAGTGTTTACTCTTTGAAATGTATGGGAAATTACCTCTCATCTGTTTAGTTCTAACATTTTACTAATGATGATAGATAAATATTTTGTTCTGTTTACTTAGTCATTTAGACAGGGTCTTGTTCTGTGGCCCAGGCTGGTCCTGAACACACTATGGAGCCCAGGCTGGCCTTGACAGCAGTTCTCCTGTCTCAGCCTTCTGAGTGCTGGGATTACAGGCATGCACCACCACGCCTGGCTTACGTGGTGCGGGGAATCAAACTTTGGTATTTAGCACTTGACTTAGTGCTTGCCAGGCAAGCACTTTAACTGCTGAGCTGTTCCTCCAGCCCCAATAACTTGGTCTTTATTTTTATAGTCTTTTATCAGTTTACAAGGCATGTGACAAGCCAAAAGCTTACTCTTAAAGTTTTACTTCTGTTAAGCTCACACTTGTCAGCCCAGGGATTCTCTTAGCTGTTAGCTAGTGCTGCCCAACCTCTTCACTCTTCCCTCACAACAGTATCGTCACCTCACGAGCTCACGAAGTGAAGCTGCCGTAGCTCCTTATTCCCTGCTGTAGTCTGCATAAGCCAAGCACATCTTGTGGCATGATGCAAACCTTCCTTGCTCTGGATCCCTTGATTTGAGCTTGACTCACCCAGGATAGACAGAGATGAGTTAAAATAATGTTCAGGGACCTGGGCCATGAAGACAGAGTACCTGGACTTGCCTTTTACTTCCTCTTTCTGACAGTATCACTACGGCCAAGTTATTCAACTCTGTTGCAGTTACCCTAAATGCAAAGAGAATATAATAGTACCTGCCTCTGAGAAATATTGTAAGAACTGAATGAATTCATAGAAAGATCTTTAAACTTCCCTTGGTTTAATAAAGTAAGTTCTCAGTAGATGCTAGCAATAATGATGTAATTGTTGGAAAAAATTGATGATTGACAAAGCCACTTCTTCAATAGCAAAATGTTTGGACTCTTTCTGATGTTGTCATTAGGTGGCACCAGTACCCGGGTGATCTGCTCAGATTGTTATGACAATGCCAGCGTCTACTCACGGACTCGAGAGTACTGTCCGTACACCTACGTTGCCGAGGAGGAAGTTCTTGACCAGACGCTCTCCAGCCTCATGGTCCAGGTGCCCAGAGAGACATTTTTGTCACGTCTTCCCCAGGATACCCCTGTCATGGAGAACTTGATATCAGACGATGGAGTGCTGTCGGCCTTTCCCACTAACCACGAGAGGATAAACGAAAAGAAATTCCCTTCCACGCAGAAGAGCAATGGTAAGGGGTGCTTTTGATTTTTGTTTTGTTTTGTTTTGTTTTGTTTTTTTCATTTTCACTTAGGTTGTTTTGCCTTATACCACATAGGTAGCAGTCTCTTTTGAGAGGAAGCAAAAAAAATTGGTATACTGGGCTAGCTGACCTCTCTTAGAGGATATAAACTAGAGTCCGAGATTTTTACATATTTGAGTTACAAAGTCTTCCTCTATAGGATGAAAGTAATGTTTGTGAGGTAATAAGATCATACTATTAAAATTTCAAAGGCCCCACAAAAAACTCTGAAAAAGTTTAATATAGGATATTAGTAATTTTTCTCCTATCTTTATTTAAACAATGGAGATTTGAAATGGTAAGAATATAATTAGGGTGTGATTTGGTGATAGTTTTCACTGAGACTTTAACATGTTTTGTTTGGTTATTTCACTGGGCAGATATTTAATGTTTGTATAATATATTTATAATATGTTTAATAGCACCACATAGAAGGTGTTTTCTTTGTCCAAAGAGGTATGATTGAGGCCATAAATGGGAAGGCAGTTTTAGAAAAATGTCATGGGTCCAACATGGCCCAGGAAAAGAAAGGCTGTGTTGTGTACATCAGGCCTCTGGTAACAACATTATGAGCAAACAGAATTCTGTCTAGAGCATGGGCGATGCTGTTGAGCACATCTTCCTGGTGATCTTGACTTTTCATCAGCTTTCATCAGTCCTGCCAGCCTGAATGGGAAAAGTACGAGAAACTGGGGTATGAGTGAGAATTACAGGAGTACCGAGGAAGGCAGTGTGTGAAATGTTACCTTCATATGGGGTTCTGGCAGGAATAAATGATCTACTGTAAGACTGAAGATGTACTGTTGCATTTGTAAGAGAGCCGCTCTAAAGATTTCTCAGATCAAAGTCCTTTTGTTGAAATTAGTCTCTTATCTTTGCGTAAGAATAAAGCAGTGTACCAACACTAAATCCATTTTCCCATGTCTTAGAAGGGGAATGCAGAGAGAGCCCCTGCCCCCTGCCCCCTGCCCCCTTTGGTGCTGGGGATTGAGCCAAGGGCCTCGTGCATGCATGCTAGGTATGTGCTCGTGCTCTCTTCTGCTGAGCTACACTCCCAGCCTTGGCACAACTTTTTTTTAACTTTTACGTTGCCTTTACTATGAATCATTCTGTAACTAAGCTGGTGAGAGTCCTTTGGTCCATTGTCCGTTTTTTACCTAGCATACTCTATCTTGGTTCTTGGTATGTGAAGTGTGGCTGGGAGCTGTCAGTGTCAGCATTATCTCAGAGAAATTTTGTGAGAAATGCCATGATGGTTCCTCCCTAGACCTAGTGAATCTGAATCCACATTTTAACAAGATCCCCAGATTGTTCTTATACGTATTAGACCTTGAGAAACCCTGCTCTGGCTTATTTTCACAAAGGTTTTAGTTTTGTTCTTGGATGTTTGTTTTGGAGTCTTAGGCTAGCTTTCCCAGTATGTACACTATGAGGTTAATATAGCTCTTGGTAAAAAGTCATTGGGGACAGAGCTCACCATTGCAGTAAATAAAATGAGTGAGAAATGAATATTTTTAAAACCAAAGTGTGGGACCCTGAGTAGGCCTGGGGTGATTGTAGGTAGAAGGCAGCTGATACCTCACTAATCTCCTTTCTCCAGACCAGCAGGAGTGGAGCCACTCCCTCTTATCCCAGACCCAGGATGGCCCCCACAGCTCAGGTTTATCATACCCAGATTCCTAATTTTCCCCTGCTTCCAGCCCCTTACCAGAAATCATGTGGTCAGACCTGCCATACAAATTACGCCACTTTCAGATCCCAAAATTCCTCCAGTCAGTAAATGACCTTTGCCCTGTTACCTGGAGGGCCCACCTCCCTTACACTGCTTAGAAGCCTGGCCCTCACCTCCAGTAAATGAGCTGTTACACTGATTCAGCCACCCAGATGTGATTCCATCGTACTCATGCCACTCGAGACATTACTGGTTCCTGATCGCCGGTGGCCAACAGTGGCAGGGGCCTCGGGGACCCTGACACGAAAGTATACATAATCTGATTTAATGTAGTCACTTTTGATTATCATTTGTTTGTTTGGTTTGTTTGTTTTTGAGGTACTGGGGATTGAACCAAGGATATTTGCAAAACTGAACAACACACCCAGTTTAGTTTTATTTTGAGACGAGTTCTCACCGATTTGCTAAGTTGACTGGGCTGGTCTCATATTTGCAGTCTTCCTGCTTCAGCCTCCAGAATATTAGATGGTATTATAGTCATGTCCCACTTTGCCAAGTTTGTTTAGTTCTTCTATACCAAGCTGGAAGGAAGTGGTGATTTATTTTTAAAACAATTTAAAAATGGACTTAAAAATTAATAACAATACTGAATCATTATTCTGTGTATGTCATGAAGCATCATTATTGTAGAGGTACCATTAATTCTTTTTTTATTCTTTTCTAATGTTTTATTTTTAAAGCTTCCAGACATTAATTGCTTAATTTGGTTGAGTGGAATGACTTGATACGCCATGGTTAGATTTTTGTTTTAAATCATGCCTAACAGTAAATACATGAAAAAATGATGAACATCTTTAACTATCTGAGAAATGCAAATTAAAGTAATACTGAGGTTCCATCTAATACCAGTAAGAATGGCTGCTATTAGAACTCAAAAGACAAGTGCATGTGAGGCTTTGGGGAAAAGGAGCCCTCCTGCATTGCTGGTGGGACTGTAAGCCGGTACAGCCACAGTGGAAAGCAGCATGGAGATGCCTCATGCTGGGTGTCTTCCCAGAAGAGTTGAAGTATCATATTGTGTGATACATACATACCTATGTTCATAGCAGCACAATTTATAATAGCCAAATCTTGGAAGAAGCCAGTATGCCTGAGTGCACATGACTGGATAAAGAAGATGGGGCATATATACATAAAAGAGTATTTCTCTGCCATTAAGAATGACAAATTGGAGTCATTTGTAGGGAAATACATGTACTGTGAGATCATTATGCTTAGTGAAATGAATCAGACCCAGAAAGTTAAATATCATATAGTTCCTTTAATATGAGAAAATCAACCTATTAAAAATATAAGGTACAGAGAAGAAAATAAGAAGATGGACTTTGTTGGAGAGGGGAAGGGACAGGGTGGGGTGAAGGTGTAGGAAGAAGAAAGGGAGGTGATATGTAAGTTAAAAAAAGAGGAGAAGAAGGAAGAAAAAAATGGCTAGGGCGACAAGTGCATGTTTGATCTCACTGACCTTTGGGCAAATGTTGGGCATCTGTATTCCTTTGAGAAATTGGTTAAAAGTATATTAAGGTTTAGAAATTAATTTTGAACTTCTAGTCACCACTAGTAATTTTTATCTTATGTTCTCAGAAACACTGCAGCAGCCTCTTTGGAATGTAAATAGAGAACTAGGCCTGCCTCATCCTCCCTTTTCCCAGCAGCCAGTCCCTGAATCACCACAGCTGCATCGAAATGAGGGCCTGCCAGAGAGGGACCCAGAGGGTTCTTCCCCGATGGCTTGCCGCAGGTTGCACGACCGTACTTTTGATTTCAGTAGGACTCAGAACCTTCAGAATCATAGTGAGGACACATGAGACCCACACCAAGATGAAATCTGGGCAGAGACTCAAGTTCATTAAGTTTGTATTTACTACCTCACAGTTCAGAAGAAACCCCCAATCAGCATATGCTTTGCTCATTATTTATGATTCCATCTGACCACACCAAGGTGGACGTTTGGTCTTTTGCCTAATAAAGGAAGGATGGCAGCTGATGGAAGTGGGTTTGTTATGTTGAAAATAAATATGGAGCCCTGGCACAGGAAGAAATGGAGCAGATGTGCTTTCTGAGAGTTCCGGGGATGTGCCCAGGTGTGTGTTGCCTGATGGGAGAGTCACATGCTGCTTAACCTGCTGGACTGTCTGAATCCTCAAACCGGTCCT
The DNA here is from genome assembly GCA_004027205.1 of Ctenodactylus gundi. Taxonomy (NCBI): domain Eukaryota; kingdom Metazoa; phylum Chordata; class Mammalia; order Rodentia; family Ctenodactylidae; genus Ctenodactylus; species Ctenodactylus gundi. The sequence goes on from PVKB01007140.1 coordinate 6,728, forward strand.
GTGGAAACATCACTGCTTTGATGTTATGCTTTGCCTTCCAAGGAACAGAAATAACTTTGGAGCCCAAGGGTACCTCGGGTTCTTCAGTGGGTTTAAGTAGGTTGATGAAGCCAGGGCTTTGATATTCAAGGTCTTTGGTAAGAATCCTAGGTTTGACCAGCTAGTACCAATTCAAAGCTTTTTGTATTCTTGTGAATTTTTTTATCCCTATTGCCCAGGGATTTCATTGTAAATATATGTTCATTTATAAATAATTTTCTATTCATTGACCATGTGTGTTGGCTGCAGTGTAAATATTTTTGATATGCCAGAATTATATATAATGTCTGTCTTGTTATTATGTTGACATCAGCTTCTCAGATAAAAGTTTTTGTATGACTTAGTGAGATCTAAAGCTTCGTGTAAAGTTCTAAAATCTTATTGTTAAGAAAAGTATGTACAGAGGCAGGGTATTTGTGATTGCGTACACACAGACACAATCTTGGTGTAATGAACAGCTTCTTTCATGCCTAAGTTTCATTTATCTGGTCATTTTCCATCTGTTTACAGGGCCAGGCAGTATTCTCTTGCTGACATGGAAAGTCTTGCTCTTCTTGAGCCTGGCCACTTGTCATAGCCTTAGGAACTAGAAGGTGGAATGCTCTGGGTTGATCTTTCAGCAAAGTCCTTTGTTGACAAGGAAAACAAAGATTGCTTTTTTTCTGTGCTTGTTCAATCTCTTCATTAAGACACAGCATATTTTAAGAAGGGAAGAGTGCTCTCCAGAGTCTAAGAAGGTACAGAAATTGTTACACTGTAGAGCTTCACAGTGGTCCTAGTTTTGCTCAGTGATTGTTTAAGTCAAAAATTTTCTTGAATGTCTGATAGCAAGAGCTTAATGTAAACAAAGAATTTAACACTATAATGAAATGTAATGGACTAAAGTTCTGACTTTGTGCTTTCAGATTTTCTTACACAGGCTGTTTTATATACTGACTCTCTTCTTTCTGTTATGCTCAGTTTATATGGGGCTCTCTAGGCATTGAGAAAGGTCCTTTACTTCCCAGCGCTGGTCCCTTCTAACTGTGTAATTTAAGGGCAGGTCCTTTCACTTCTTTAGGCCCAGTTTTCTCAATTACAAAATATGGACTTTTCTGAATGCTCTAAAGCCCTTTCCAGCTTTAATATTGTATGAATCTGCAATTCCCTCCAGGAACCAAAGATGATTATGCTGCTTTAATGAAAAGCTGCTTCATGAAGTATTTGTGAGCACAGGACAAGAATGCTGCTGCTTGCTCCAAGTTGAGCCAGATTTATTTCATCTGTAGCAGGAATAATGGTCTAAGAAATATGCATGAGGAAAAGAAGACTGTGTGTGTGTGTGTGTGTGAGAGAGAGAGAGAGAGAGAGAGAGAGAGAGAGAGAGAGAAAGGAGAGAGAGAGAGAGAGAGAGAAAAGGAGAGAGAGAGAAAGAAAGAGATTGATAGTAGGGATGGAGCCCAAATTCTTTTCACTGAGTTACACCTCCAGCCCTATTTAAAAATTTTGTTTTGTTTTGTTTCGTTTTGAAATACATCTTGCTGAGATTCGGATTAGTTCGGCACTGCATTCTTCTTGCCTCATCCTCCCCAGGGATTGGGGTTGTAGGTATGTGCCACAACACCCAAAATAGTATCGGTAAACCTGAAGAATCATGTCTCAGGTTGAAAATACTCCATTGCTTGCCAGTGATCAAGCCTGAATAGTGGTGTGGTAATTTGTAGCTCAGCAGAGAATCCACATCAGCTAAGAGATGTACCACAGCTAATTTGTAACTAGTTTGTACTTCTGATGTATTCAGGGTTGCGTATGCATTTAATCTTTCTGAGTAGAAAACAGAATTAGAACTGAGAAGCTAGGGACTTTGCCTATGAGCATTGGCCACAGCATGAGAGAGCTCCAAAGGCTGTGAGCCAGCACCGCTGACACGACTCAGGTAGGGGTGCTCCCTCAGCACTGCATCCGTGGCCCTCCTGCTACCAGGCGCTGTCTGGTCACCTGAAGGGCGCTGATGGCCGAAACGTGCTCCGCAGCCATTCCTAGTTTGCTTAAATGACTAGTCAGGAAGCTGCTTAAATGTGAAGAGCCTACCTTTGATCTTATAATAAATTCTAATCTTACCAGAAAGAACTCCTGAAATATCTTTATTGCATATGTTTTTCACCAAGCAGAACATTGATCAAGCACTTTGCCCTTTAATACAAACAGGATTAGTGATTCATCAGTTTCTTCCCAGCAGTGTGATGTCTACCTAATTCTAAGTTAATCAGGGTTGTTACAGAGCAAGGCAAGCTGAAATGCCAGAATACAGTCTGCCCACCCAGTTACTGCTTCATTTCAGTATGGACACATGAATTTTCTTAATTTGTTTGTGCCCCCCCACCCACCTCCCCCCAGGCAAACTCTTCAGTTCTACCTGGAAGAAGATAGCATTTTCCTTGAACTTCAGGCCTTACCGGTATAGTATCTATACCTAAACCCCTGATTTTCTGTCACTCAGCGTCTTCTAATTGCTTTCCCTCACATGCAAGACACTTTCTAAAATAGGAAGTAGCAGAAACCTAGCCCAGGGTACAGTTGCCCCTGATGTGCCACCCAAGCATGCTTTAAATGTGTATGTTTTTGGTAAGGTTTAAAAATAGTTGCCTGAATGTGGCCCAGTGAAGGGTTGGAAGAGGAACACCAAGTTACTCATTTTCCTGTGAAAATGGAGATGTGATAGAAGCTCTTACTTAATGGTGGTCAGATGAAATAGTAGGGCAGGAATCAGCCACATGGAAGTGCTGTGTGTACCTATCACTCATTCTCTGTGAACTACCTTTAACAAGTATGCTTATCTCAGTTGGAGTTACCAGCTTTTTGGAGGAAAGGTACATACAGAAGCTGCATACTCATCTGTCAATAGTGTTTTGCTTGAGGTGGAATATGGGGAAGATGCCTTTCCACGTCTCTTAATTTTGTCATTGGAAATCTCCAGATGCAGTCTGATAGTCTTAGGACTTTGTCCTTCAGTATCTTGTGCTTAGTTGGGAGCATTTCAGAATTTCTTTTTCAAACCATAGAACTTTGGGCTGAAATTAACAGAAGGGATGTGAGAGGGACTCCAGCTAGAATGGAGTTGGAGTTATTGATGTTCAATCTTTTCCCCGCTATTCCTTTCACCCAAGAGTGTTAATGGCCTTTTCTCATGATTTAATACCCACCGAAATGCTGCCAGGGTAGGGGAGTATCAGAGGTAAGTTGGCTGCTTTCCCCTCTGGTGCTGAAGGATGACCCAGGGCCCCGTGTGTACGAGCGTGTGCTCTGCCGCTGAGCTGTACTTTGAGATTTGTTTTTCCTTTATGGAACATTGTCCATTTTTAATCTCGGCTCCTTGGTGCAGATTCTAGTGACAATTGTGAAAAAAATTGGGCCTCAGAAGATTGAACAGTCTCTGGCGGGGGTGGGGCGGCGGGGCATGAGAGTAACTTGCAAGTAGTTTTTTCTGTTATATGACCTCTTTCCCAGTTCAGTTTGGCAGTTTTCCTACTGTACCTTGAGCTTTTTGTTGGGAGTACTATGTAAATCAACATCTTAGCCTGAGTTTATTTCTTTTTCTTTTCTGTTTTGAACAGCTGCCTTGTTCATTGACAAAATTAATAAGTTCTGAATTAAGAGTTGTACTGCAAACTACCTAAAATCTGAAAATCCAGGAATTATCTGGAGGGTTTATGGGAAGGGATGTGCGTGCATGCGTGTGTGTGTGTGTGTGTGTGTGTGTGTGTGTATGTGTGCGTGGTCAAACCCAGAGCCTTGTAAGGTAAGCAAGTGCTCTACCCTTAATCTATGTCTCTAGTTTCTGGGAGAATGTAGTTTAAGAGTTAACCTTTAGACCCACTCCCTCAAGATTATGTGGTGTTTTTTAGCTGTCCTAATAATCTCCAAGGGGTGGGGCAGAGGTGGAGAAACGACTTGTTGGTACCTGTTTTCATATGCAAGAAGTAAAGCGATCTTGTAAAAACTGTAACATTTGAAAGAGAAGTTAATCATCGGGTGGTGAAGTGCTCTTGAAATATCTTGGCGTCTTGATCCATAGAGAGACTTCTCTGCTTTCCCCCATTCTCTCTTTTTCTCCTGTTAGAGGTTGTCAGTATGAGCAGCCCTGGTATTAGACATACCTAAAGAGACGTATGAGCCAAGTTGTTGTTCAGTGTGGCCCTTTCCTGGTATCTATTTTCTCATGTATACGAATGTATATTTTATAGAGCATGTGTTTGTCTCCTGTAATACGTCTTCAATAAAGCTAAAATACATTACAGTCTTCTGGTGTTCTCTTGCCTGGAGTTCAGCAGTGAAGTGGGACATTGTGGAGGTTGCTCCTTTTTGATGGACTCTCCATTTAGCTGAACAAGTTACAACGGGAGTTCTTCTGCAGGACTGCCAAGTCACACACTGCCTCCAGCTTGCCACTGGCCGTACCCTGGCACCGTGGCTGTGCAGGACAGGCATCCTGTGCTCATCTGCATTTTTGCTAGTGGTGTGCGCCTGTTTGGCAAGTATGGTAACAAATCTGCTTTATACCCAACTGGGTACAGAGTGTTCCCCGCACTGTGATTTTTTCTGGTTTTGGGCAGTGTATTTTCTATATAGTCTTCATAAACACTTGAATGAAACCTTCAAGACATTGATCACTTCCAGTGTGAAAATTTGGACTAGAATATGCCTGTAAGTAGATATTTACTAAATTTTTGATGGAAGAATAAGACTCACGCTTTACTCTTCTAAACTAAAAAGAAAAAGCCATATACATGGTATTTTTTATTTTGAGGTGGGATGTGCTAGTGTGCAAGTAGTTGCTTCTTGCTGAGTTATGTAAGGTACTTAGATTCATAAGCACTTATATTACAAGCTTGTAAGCTAGGTGCTTAGGCTGTATGTGCTGTAGGGCTTGTTACTGTGGGCCAATACTTTGGTACAATACAGTAAGAACGAGTTTTTAGAAAAACAAAAGATAAAGACAGTGCAGGAGTGTGTGTTTGTTTCTTCAGTGCTGGGAACCAAACCCACAACATTGGACATGCTAGGCAAATGCTTTAACGCTGAGCTGCAGCCCCAGCACCAATCACAAATACTACAGGTTCAACAGATAAGAAATTTCTGCCACGATAATTACATTTTGCAATGGTTTTCTTTAAATTTCTGTACTTTTATCATGGATGGGTAGGAAGTGTTTGTGGAAGAGTACAGTCTACCAGCTCTTTCTGGAAAGTCCTGCAGTGGCTTTGTGACAGTGCCATGGTGTCATGATGTGGTTGGCCCTACTCGTTTCTGGGGTTCCTTTAAATTACGAATACGGAGTAATTGAAACGTAAGGACTGGACTTCAGCAAAACTGCCGGTCCTGCACAGTAGCTCTTGCTTAGCAGATTCGTCGTGAGCTGTCAGCTTTCCATCTGGCTGCCTTTCCTGTCAGTGTGCTTGAATTCTGTTACAAGGGAAATCTGATTGCACGTCGGGTTAGGTGAAGAGGAAGTATGTAGTTCGCACTGGGAAGATGGTCTGCTGCTGTGGGGTGTGATACACAGTTGAAGGTAGTCCTTCTAGTAAGGCCTTGTCAGATTTGTATCATCTGGCCCACGGCTGCTTCATTCTGCCAGTGTTCCTTGAAATCTCTAAGAAATTTATGACTGTCCATTTGGTTCACAAATCATCACCAAAGTTAGTTGCCGAAGCACTTTGACAAGAAGCTCAAGTAGGAAGCATTAATCTGTTACTTCTGGGAAAAAGTAATGCAGTTAATCGCAAATACATTCTCGCTAGCCCTTCTAGATCTTACCAAGTACTTTGCACTGTAGTTTATTGTAACAACAGCCACTTCAAAGGAGATACTCTTAGTCCTGTTTTATAGATGATGGAACAGGGCAAGCAGCTTGCTCCAAGTCACGTAATTAGCAAGTAGTAGAACCTGGAGTTGAAATGATGCCTTTCTCAACTTACAGCACAACTTCTTTGACTATGTCAGAGAAAGGGAAAAAATAAACTTTGAGCAAGCCTTGACTTTGCCACTTTGCTGGTGGTGGGGAAGGTACTGAGGCTTCAAATGAGGCCTTGGCACTGAACGATATCCCTAGCCATTTTTCAGTTTTGATTTTGAGACAAGTTCTTGCTGAGTCTCTAAGGTGCCTGAGTTGGGCTGGAACTTGTAATACTTCTGCCTCAGCTTCCCAGAGTTCTGGGTTTAAAAGTTTATACCACTAGGCCTGGCTCCTTTAAAAAAATTTTTTTTTTCATTTTAAAATGAATTTAATGAGTCACTAATTGCCAGGCTAGACTAAACTCACAGTCCTCCTGCCTCAGCCCCTTGGTGCTGAGATTGTAGGCATGTGCCCCCACACTTAGCTTCCTAAGTCTTATATAGATGAATTGTTTCCCTCTACATTCATCTGTTGAAGCCCTGTGCTCTAATTCCTCAGAATGAAATTATATTTCAAGATGAGGTTTTTAAAGAGGTAATTAAATTAAAATGAGATTCTCAGAGTGGGCTCTAGTCTGATCTGTTCTAAGAAAAGGAAATTAAGATACCAGACGTACAAGAACACAAGAGAAGAGACCTAAAACTGCATGTAGACTCATCAGGAAGGTGATTGCACACCTGTACTCCAGAGAGAGCCCTGGGGGACACCCTGCTGCGGACAGGGTGTCTCAGTTCCTTTCTTGTTGCTATAACAGAAATACCCACCATTCATAGTTTAAGGGAGGAAAGATTTATTTTAGCTCACAGTTTCAGAAGGTGACAGTCCATGGGTGCCTGGTAGTGGTGGAGAAAAGCTGGTCACAGTATCAGACAGCAAGTCAAGAGGGGCAGATCTAGCATATATCCTTTTAGGTGCTATCCTATGACCTGCCCCTTCCTGTCCAGCTTTAGTGCTCCCCTCCTAGATAAACCACAGTGATCTGCCCTGTCCAACATCACACGCCCAGTAATCTACAACATGCCCATAATCCACCACAGTCCTGTAATCTATAATCTACCACGTACCTGTCTTCTGCCACACGCCTGTGATCTATGACATACCCATAATCCACCCCCACCAGGCCCCGTCTCCTAACTGCATACGGTTCCATTGATGAGCCATAACATCCAAATACGTGTGACTTCTGGGGAACATTTCAGATCCAAACCACAACACATGGTGATCTAGAATTTTCAGTTTTCAAAATTGTGAGAAAATAAATTTCTGTGGAGTTTTGTAATGCCATGCTTGGCAAACTAATCAGTCTTGCAACAACCAAGCCAGATTGGTAAAGTTTTCTTGGAGTTTTACAAATAAGGAAAATGACTCAGGCTGCGTGATTTGTTTGAGATCACGTGTTTCAAAGCTCTTGCTCTTTCTACAGAGCCGTTCTGACCTCTGACTCTAGCCAGTTCTTTATATGTTGATATGAATTGTGGAGACTCAGTATTCTCAGACCCCCCAGGAGAAACTGGAAATGAAGCTAGTGAACATGCTAGTTCAGTGGTCCCTGGCCTTTCTGACACCAGAGATCGGTTGACTTGAACACCATCCCACCAAGGATGGGGTGGGGGCGGGGAGAGAGCATTCAGGGGGTCAGTGCTTCTACTTTCCTATTTTACTCTTCCAAGGAGAAGCCAACTTTTAAAATTAATACGTAGAATGTTTGTGCAATGACTGGCTGCTCCTGAGTTAAATGCAAGATTAAGAAATTTAATTTTTTTCTCTCTTCTAAGTAAAGCTCCATCAAAGCCAGGGTGAATTCCTCTGTCTTGTAAACAGAAGGTATGGGCTTCAGTTTGGCAGGGTTGGATGCTAGCTGGAATATTTATTCTTTGGCGGTAAACTCCAGTTGTAGACCACAAGTGAGTGTTCGGTGCCGGAAACAGCCAGTGCAGAGAAGAAATACAATTGGCTTCCAAAGGTGAAGTACTGCTGCTGCCCTCAGCGGCCCCTGTTCTTCGTACATGTGACCTGAAGGTGGCCCAAGAGCTGCACAGGTATACTCTCACTAAAGTGGCGAGCTTATGGTTTCCGACTCAAGTGTGTGACATTGAGAACTTCTGGCTTGTGGAGAAGCATGATGTAATAAATTGCAGGCCTTGGGGAAAAGGAGTGTTCCTACTGGCCCAGTGTTGCCTCCCCCACCACCCCCCACAGGCACCAGCTCCCTCACACCCCTCCTAGACCGTGGTCTCACCTGCCACCTGTGTACTGTTTCCTAGCATTCACATTCACTTGAGCACAAGACTTCGTTACCCAGGGAAGCAAGGAGGAATTTGAAAACTACATTGTGTCTTCCTTTATTGAACATTCTTGTACTTCTGTCTTCGGGCAGCCTTAATTTAGGAGGGCTCTGAGAGCTTGCGGCGCTCGTGACCCTCTTAAGGCCAGGAAGGGGATCTTGTAAAGACAAATGACTACTACGTGTCTTTGTCTCAAGTCCTTTCTTGTGTCTAATTTAAGTTCTTTATGATGCAAGCAAGACTTGGTAGTGAAGTGGTTACTGAGAGTGGTGAAAAAATTCATCCACTTGGAGTTTCTTCTGTGGCTCTCGAGGGCAAGGTGTGGCTTTTGGAATATCGTGCTTCTTTTTCTCCCTTGCTGCACTTCCTGTTCTTCCCACAACCCTGACTAAAGGAGCTGTGGGTAAAAGCAGCAAGCAACTGAATCCCCATGTCCCTGCCGTCCACGGGGGCAGTCCTGTGTCCAGACAGAAGCTGTCGGTTCCTGCTGAGGCAGCTGGCGAGGCATGGGAGGGCCACTCGTGGCCACCTGGGCCCTGCATTTAACATATGATTTTCAAGTCTGTTTTCTTTCCCCTAAAATTATTCTTTTTTAGCATGTATGTCATAATAATTACATTAAAGTTGAGGAAATGGTCAATATTACATCTTGATCATTTTTGCGTCTCCTTTCTGCGCCCTCACCCAATCCCTAAAGTCACTTTGGGCCCAGTCCTGCCTCCCCTGCTCACCACATGCAGGAGCATAAGCCAGATTCTCAGGTGCTCTGTGCCTCGTGCTGTTTATGGAAAGGGAGCGCCTCTGCCTACCTGTGTGCTTGCCCGGGGGGTGGACGAGCTAATGCCTGTTGTGTACTAAGCCCAGGCTCAGCACGTCATTTCGTGAATTTTGGCTGCATTAGCGACTGGTAAAAGGCTCTCCAGATGCAGCACTCCCCCTTTCCTTTCCTTCCTCATCTTGAACTCCTCAGGATGGAGAATGGGGGAGTGTAGCTGTTTCTCCAGAGAGAATTTTTGGGGCTCTCCTTGGAGATTCAGGTTTGTAGCTGGTTTTGTTTACAGTCAGGAAACTACGAAGGAATGAACAGCGCATTCTGCTGGGCGTCCATTGAGCTGACGTTCTGACCTGCTCTGTACTCAGTGACTGTGAACTTGGGGTGTCACCTGACCACTGAGGTGTGATGTCATCTGCCAAAGGCACGTGTACACTGTCATGAGAAGCTCTTGAAGGCCCCTCCAGCCCTGGAGTACTGTGGTTCTTTCAGGCACAGGAAGCCATCCTCCGCTCCTCCCCGAAGGGGTCTGTATTTTTCTGGTTGTTTCGCAGAGGTTCTTAACTCCCCGGAAAGACTCATTTTATCAGGAGAACAGTATGTAGAAGTGCTTGCATGGGATTTTACAGAGGACAGGGAGCCTGCCAGGCTTAAGTGAAGGAGTAAATTGAGAGACAAAATCAGAAGAAATCTTTTTTTTAGTTGAGGAGTTATGAGGCGCCTAGAAAGGTTATATGAACTGACCAGCAGGGAACATTTTTCCTGAATGAGGACCACCCGTGCTCTACAGATTTCCCCAGATAGCTCCAATGACTGCACAAGAGCCGACGCGACAGTCTGTGGCAAGCTGAATTGCTTCGCAGAATATTCTCAGTACCTAGCGGGTTAGCTCTGTGTCAGTGGGGAGCTGGCACTGAGAAAACTGCACATGTTCTGGAACCAGAATGCTTGCTTTCAAATCGTGGCTCTTCGTCTTATAGCTAAGTTACCGAATTTCTTTTTACCTCACCGCAAGAGAGTGACACTCATTTCACAAGATTACTGTGAGCACCAGGAGGAGCTGTTTCTACTGGAGAGAAGCAAACACTTCAGTTTTTATAAATCTAACTTATGTAGGGATATGGGAGAGATGAAATGGCAACTTCACTTCCTCCAGGCCCTTTGGTCAGTTGGTGTGGCAGTCTATCCCTGGGACACAGCTGTGGTTCTCCCAAGGCCTTGGAAGGTTGAGTCTCAAGGGAGCCCTTTGTTTGAATTAGTCTGAAGAGGGATCAATAGCTTCTGCGTGTGGAGATACCTGGTGGCTGCTGTGGGCATTCCCTGGCCGCTGCATGTGGCTGCCACCCTCAAGCACTGGGAATTAGGAGGCTCTGGTACTGAGAGTCTGGGTATTTCATAAATGTTGTTTCCCAGTTATACTTAAGAATTCATCAAGTTACATGGGCTAAGTTGGCACCCTGGCAAAAGAATAAACAGAAAGAAAGCTAAAAAACAAAAACAAAAAGAATCCTTTTTCTGTTTGGGAACCTAATGGCTGGCATTTTTTTCTGATTTTTATCTATCCTGCTCAAATTAGGTCTGTAAAGACTCTGGGTTCATCTAGCTTAAATCTTCTTCTGAAGGAAACCAATGAGTACTCCAGTAACAGAAAGATCAGTGGGACAGGATTGAGGATACAGAGACCCCAGCACTCTCAGCCATCTGGTTTTCAGCTAAGGGACTAAAAAAGAAATCAGGTGCAGAAGACAGCATCTTGAACGAATGGTATTGGGAAGGCTGGATATCCACATGTTGGAGTATGTAGCTAGATGCATCGTTCACCCTAAAGTCAAATACAAATGGATCAAAGACAGTAAAAGAGAAACACTGAATCTGCTGGAAGACAAATAGATAAAACTCTGGCAGAGCCAGGGATAGAAAAGGGTTTCCTGAGGGAATGCAGTTTGCCCGAGAAATAACAGCAGGAATCAACAAAGAAACTACCCCAACTGAAAGCTTTACACAGCAAAGAAAACAGCAGGGTGATGAGCCAACCCACACAGTGGGGGAAAAATTTTACTGGCTGTGCCTCAGACAGAGGATTAATATTTAGAATATATAAAGAATGCAAAGAAGAAAAGCCAAAATAAATGAAGTGGGCAAATGAAAAGAAAAGAAACTTCTCAGGAGAGGAAGTACAGGAGGCCAAAAGCACGAGAAAAAGGTCGGACATCCCCGGCCACCAGAGGGATGCAAATCAGAGCAACGTTGAGATTCCATCTCACTCCAGTGACAATGGCTTACATCAGGAACTCAAAACAACAATTCTTGGCAAGGCTGCGATCAAAAAGGAATGTTTCCACACTGTTAGTGGGCGCGATTTGGTTCAACCACTGTGAAAAGCAATTTGGACATTCCTCGGAAAGTTGAGAATAGAAATCCCGTTTGATCCAGCGGTAGCTCTCCTGTGCATTTTCCCAGAGGAAGTGAAGTTATCGTACCATAAAGACACATGCACATCCATTTTTATTTTTTCCCCATTTTTATTAGTGTGTGTGTGCACTTGTGTGTGCAATTCGCAATAGATACACTGAGCTTGAGTATTTTGTGCACAGATATACCATGTCGACATTACAGTCTCTTCCCCTTCCCCTTTTGGCCCTCCCAATATCCTACTGCATATCCATTTTGTATATCCTGGAAACAATCCACATGCCCACCAACAGAGGAACGGATAAAGAAAATGTGGAATATAGACATAATGGAATATTATGTACCCATAAAGAAAGACAGATATGATACGTTTGCAAGAAAACAGGGTCACCTTGAATCAATAACTTTCGGTAAAATGATCCAGACACCAAAGATCAAGTATCACTTGGTGTCTCTCATATGAGATTTCCATAAATACATTTATAAAAAGATCTCAACTTAGGAGTTATGGACTGCTCGGAAAGGGGGGAGATATTAACGAGGGAGGGAAAACATCGTCAAAAGGGGTCCACATAGGTACAAATTCCCCAATGCAGTTCATTCATATTCAAAAATTTTAAAAAGGAAAAAAACACAGTGTTTGATTTGATTACCAGCTTAGTCTTTGGTGCTGTGGTAGGCTCAGCTAGATACCTCGTAATAAACGGCCCAGGAAAATGTGTTCACACTCAGCCCCGGGCAGCCCATCCCAGAAAGGAATGCAGAACCAGGCAGGTCTCCTAAAAAGGAGGCCTAGCCACTGCAGAGGAGGCCGGAGAAGGAGCCAGGCCTCAGCTTTGTGATCGCAGAATAGAAACCATGGGCTAGGGCCTGGGATGCAGGGCAAACTGGAAGGTTTTCCCTATTTACTCTTTAAGTCTAGACTTTAGCATACGTGAGAAACAGTGACATGTCACGCCGGCCCGAGCCGTGGAGGAATCCTGTCCCACTGAGAAGCGTAGACGCCTTAGCCTCTCATCTGAAAACCCCAAAAGGACTGGCGAAGAAGCTGATGGGGTCCTCTTAAGCATTTAGGGCTATTGTAGTGTCTTTTTGTTCAAAGACGCCCCGGTTTCTCCGGGTACCTTGCATGTTGGGTTGAGCTCGCAGTGGCCTCTAGGTGGCGCTTCAACCCTAAGAATGGCGGCAGCCGCCTTTACCTGGGGCCTGTTTCTCGGCCCGCCCTTGTATAAAGGGGATCCAGGGAAATCGCTCTCCTCGGGCACACAAGGGGCAGAAGGCCTGCTCTGTGTCACTGTTCGCGCTGGAACCCTGAAGATGCTGGGGATGGTGTGGGATTTGGAAAGCAGCTGGACTCAGGCAAAACCCCGGTTTTTAAGTTCATTCGAGGGCAGAGCTCAGAGCAGCTTAGCGAGGGCAGCGGGGTTGGGGCTTGGCTTGTTGGTAGAGAGCTTAGCGCTTCAGATTGTGAGCGCCTGCGCCCTCGTTCAGTTTCACAGCGCCTGGCTGAACTCAGCTGGCCTGGCTGCCTGTCCACGGTCCTCAGACAAAGCAGTAGCTCCCCAGGTTGCGGTCTTCCCCTCCCCTTCCCTTCGTGGTCTCCCCGCCTTCTTCCTCTTTCCTCCTCTCTTCCTATCCTCCTTTCCTGACCCTCCCCCCCAACCCCATTCTGGCGTGCACTTTGGAGACAGTAAGTCAGTGCGTGTGAAGGGCTCAGTACCTGTCTGTCATTATAGCAAACAGTGAGCTCCTTGGGACAACAATGGAATTCATTTTAGTGGTTTCAGTGCTTGGCATAAAAGAGGTTCCCAAAATTACACAATGAATAAATATTTGCATATGAAAAACTGAATCAAGGCCCAGTACATGGTGGAATCCAGGTAAAAATCACTGCTTCAGAATCCTAGGACGAGTGACAACGCTGCACTCAGGACGAGTTATGTGTTTGTCCAGTCAGAAATAGAGGGTGCAAATACGTCCAGGGACTCAAGCAGAGCCATCTCTGGTTTAGTCGACTTTGTGTTGCTGTGACCAGACCCCTGAGAAAAACGGAGGAGACACTTATCTTGGCTCATGGTTTCTGTCTGTGGTTTGCTGGCTCCGGTGTTTCTGTGCCTGAGGGGAAGCAGAGCATCACGGTGGAAGGATGTGAAAAATGAATGCTGTTCATTCCATGGTGGCCAGGAGCAGGGGGAAAGAGAGCCTAAGAAGAAAGAGCAGGGGCAGACCAAGTTCACGCTCCCCTAATCCACTCTCTTCAAATAGGCCCCGCCTCCTGCTTCTGTCACTTCCCAGTAATGCCTTTAAATGATTATCTCACTGGCAGATTAATTCACAGGTGATGCGGGAACCACGTCCCAAAAGCTCATAAGCCCACGAGCAATCAAGCCCTTAACACAATGAGCTGTTTGGAAAGAAGTTTTGGATCTCAACCACGACAGTCTCTATGCCTGGCACTTAAGACTATGAAAACATACCCTGAGGCAGGCATGTGGCACGGGCAAGGGCAGATGGGGGACACTAGGAGGGGTGGGTGATTCTCAGCGTGTTGCCTTTATGAGGACTTTCTTGAAAGTATGGGGGTAGGTAGTCACTCTAACCTCCTACTATCAAAACCCCTCAACCCTTCTTCTCTACAGATACAACGGCCTGGAGGAGGGGTTAGGGCCATCTAATCATTACCTAATTCACCCGGCACCTCACACCTGTTAGGCAAGCACTTTTCCACTAAATTACATCCTCATTCCTCCTATTCTAATTCATGAATCAGCACTTCCATTTGTTTGTTGTTTAAATGCCCAAGTCTCCACACAAAGTTTTGGGGAGTTTAGGACTCTAGAATGAGACCATCCTGGTTCATATCCAAGTTGTTCCACTTCCTAGCTTTCTAACCTTGGGTAAGTCCACTAACTTTTTTGTGCCTATTTGTCATATTTTTAATGATGATATGATATTTTGTTTGATATCCTATTTACTTAAAATATTTTTATGAAGTCTGAGGGAGTTAATATGGAGAACAAAAACAATGGCTGTCAATAAGTAGACGCACCTGTTCTCTCTTTATAGAATCCTGGGTTGTGTCCATCTGTGAGGCCTTGTCATGGTTTTGTAGAATTCCCTCAGGTTAGCCGCCGGTCTCTCAACTTTCTCCTGCTTATTTACAGCTTTCTTGGGTCTAAAGAGGATAGAGAGCACCCCAAGGTGCATTTTTCTGCTGATGGGGCAGTGACATCTTTATTTTATGCCCAGCCTCCCTGTGGCTTCAGAGAACATTCAGGGGTTTTCTTCTCTACAACTGTGCTTACCACACAGCACATAGTAGGGGTTTAATAAGTGTGTGGCAGGAAGGAAGAAAGATACCTTTCAGAGGATGACATTAATTGGCACAAACTATTTTGTATGGACAAGGTCCCAGTGGAATGGACATACTTGTCCACTAAGATCCACTGATTAGGCATGAAAATCACCAAGGAAATGTGATCAGCTGGGAGGAGAGGTGGGCGGAAGGAGAGCAGCCGAGCAGCCTATCATCTGGCCAGACGTCTCAGTCTTTCCATTGCACGTGGTTCCCTCAGGTCCGGCCAAGTCAAAACCGTGTCGCTTACTGCTCCAGGACATGGAAGGCGCCTGCAGTTGCTGCAACACTGGACATTTGTCCTTCTGCAGGTTGTCACCTGTTTAGTAGCCTCTCAGGTGCTCTTCTTTATGGCTGAAGACCAGCCAGCCCATTGGCCGCTTCTGGAGGTTTTAGTATGAGAAAAGAGGGTGGTAGACAAGGCGCCAGGATGGTTCTTAGTGGCCGCTCTTCTGACTTTGGCTGCCTCGTCCCAGTTCTTATGCCAAATTTGAGTTCTAATGGATCCACACCCCACACCCTCAGATCTTCCAGTAGATAGAATGTAACAAGAGACTGCTCTGGTCTAAGGTTTCTTAAAGGGGTTGAAATTGAAACCCTCCAAGCTTCTCTTGTAAACATATTAGCTATTTAATCCACCAGGTCATCGATGATAAGTAGGACCGTCTCAACTGCATGTGGACTCTGGCAGATAAAGCCTACCTATGTGGTGAAAGATTCTAAATCAGTATCATCCCATCTAGGACTAAAGGGTAAGTGCTGGGATCACCAACAGTGCTGTCATAGGTGTAGAAATAGGGAGTAGTCGGGGGT
Organism: Ctenodactylus gundi; assembly: GCA_004027205.1. Taxonomy (NCBI): domain Eukaryota; kingdom Metazoa; phylum Chordata; class Mammalia; order Rodentia; family Ctenodactylidae; genus Ctenodactylus; species Ctenodactylus gundi. The sequence continues at coordinate 22,336 of PVKB01007140.1, forward strand.
GGGGGGGAGGTGTTTACCTGTTTGTGTGGCTAATGAGGAGGCTATTTGGATGTTGGGAAAACAAAGATAGTTGTCTGGTCAGCTGTATTCATTTAATTAAATCATGGTAGAACCTGAGCAGCCAGCTCTTGGGGGGAAAATGTGCTAGTTTAGAAAGAAAGGCAAAGAAAAAAATGAGGAATTACCAGGGAGTTCTCTGATTCCATATCTCCATAGAAGTTTGTGGGTATTCAAAAACAGCTGGATTGAGATGACAGTGTCAGATGCTTGTTCTGAGTTGGAGTTTAAGACTTGCATAGGTCCTAGGAGAGTCGAGCCATTAACAATGAGATAGAAGGACACAGGGGTGTTTTTCAAACCAAGTTCTGTGAATCACTTGGTATCCATGACATGGTGTAAGTGTTTTGCAGTGAAAATTAGGCAGTGACTGGGTGGGGGGTGGGGGGGGTAGTTTCATGGTTATTCACATTCAGGAAACATATACATAAAAAATTCAAAACAGTTAACCAGCCAAACTGGGTTCTTGGCCTAAAGGAGTTGTGGAAGAGAAATGGAATGAGGTTCAGGAGAAGAATGTTGGTTCAGGCTCTGAAAGGACTTGAGTGTCCGACTGCGGAGTTTGTTTTGGCTGAGAGACATGGAAGGTTTGTGGGCCAAAGTGATGCAATCAGGACAGGGGGGAGGAAAAGAACTGTTGGTATCACCAGGAAGAGGTGAAAGGGAGGAGAGACTGGAGGCCAGAAGACTCGTTAGGGAGCTCTTGCATGATCCAGACCAGAGGCGTGAGCGGCCTCACGTAAGGCGATTATAATGGAGATAGAAAGAAGGGACCAAAGTCAAGAGACATTTCACTGGTAATAAGGCAAGTAGTTGGTCTTTAAGCAGCTATTAAGCACCGGAGGGACTGTGCTGAAGAGATAGTGAGCAGCTCTTTTTTCCCTGATTTTTATTATATATATATAATAAAATATGTATATTAAAATATCTATACGTAGGCAATACATAAGGGTTACATTGAGCTTGGGTATTTTGTGCATATATATCGTATCGTATCAACATTATAATCCTTCCCTTCCCCATTTTTTGGCCCTCCAGCTCCTTTCCTCATTCCCCCCTAATTCCTACTATCACACCCATTTGGTTCTATAAAATGCATGTATTCTGGGTTTCTCATATTAGAGAAACCATGCAATAATTCACCTTCTGAATTTGACTCACTTCACTAAGCACGGTGGTCTCAAGTTGCAACCATTTACCTACAAAAGCCTTAAATTTCTTTGTCTTTATGTCAGAGTAGTACTCCATTGTGTACATACACTACAATTTTTGTATCTGTTGGTCTGTTGCTGGGTATTTTGGTATATTCCACAATGTAGCTATTGCTAGTTGTGCTGCTATAAACTTGCCTTACACTGAGATTATGGGTGATGGGCTACTTAATCTGGTGGAGAAAATCTCAAGGCAGATCAATGTTCAAACTGTTACACGGCTGCAGTTTGCAGCTTTTAGCCAAACCTATGGTTAAAGATAGGAGAAAATGCAGAGAAAGTCCACATAGAAGATTTGCAGTGCCAAGCCAAAATGGCCTGCCGTGGTGAGGCCAGAGAGCACAGGGAAGTTAAAGAGATTAACATTAAAAAGAAGCCACGGGCTTACTATCAGGACTATAAGCAAGGTGTCTGGAGGGCATCTCCAAAGTCCACAAGACCCCACCCTTCACCAGCTCAAGAATAAAAAGGCAAAAGACTGCTCTAAAATGTGTGCCCCAGGGCCAGAAAATAAAGTTTGCCACAGATCAGCCCCCTGAAGTTCAAACCTATAAGGACTCAGAGACTTCTGCAGCATTTGCCCAAGGAGGTGAGGCTACTGCTCAGGCCAGTGGCACACCTTAGCAGTGTCCATGCGGTCTGGGCTCTGCAGGCTTTCAGGGTACAAAAATTATGGGTTCATGGAGGCTTCCGCCTAGATTTCAGAGGAAGGCTTTGGAGGCCTGGCAGTGTGCCGCTAGAAGAGCAATGTGTGAAGCTGTGAAGGAGAAGCCTAAGGCCCAGTGGAGAACCCGGGAGTTTGGAGAAGCCGGGAGCATGGATCATCTGCGGAGAAAAGCTGCAGGCTGTGAGTGGATCTGACACAAAGCAGAGAAGATGGAGGTTGCAACCAGTAGTCACGTTGTGCGAACTATATATTTATAGGTCCACCCAAGCCCTTGGGAGTTCGTATCTTTCTGCGATGTACTCCAAGTGCTGAACGTGGGACTACAGGATTTAAACTTTGCCCTGCTGGGTTTAGGAATTGTTTTGGTCCAATTGTCTTTTCTCTTCTTATCCCTCCTCCCCCTTTTTTTTTTTGAGACAGAGTCTCGTTCTGTAGCCCAGGCTGGTCCTAAACTGACTCTGGAGCCCAAGCTGACCTTGGACTCATGGAAATCCTCCTGCTTCAGCCTCCCAAGTGCTGGGATTATAGTCACGCACCTCCAAGCCTGGTTTATGTGGTCCTGGGGAATTGAATTCGGGTACCTGGTGTTTGATGTAGCACTTGCTAGGCAAGCACTTTAACTGATGAATTATTCTTCCAGCTCTCCTCCATTTTGGAATGGGAATGTTTTCCCTGTGCCATTGTATGTTGGACGTGCTTAACTCTTTTGTTTTAACAGGTGAGAATTTTGCCGTATGTCTCAGAGGAGACTTGGATTAGAACTTTTTTAAAAAAACAGTGCTGGAACTGTAAAGACTTTGGTAACTCTTTAAAAAGGACTAAATGCCTATTGCTTAAGGAAGTAAACATAAGTCTTTTGGGGCCAGGGACAGAACGTGGTGGTTTGGATCTGGAGTGCCCCCCAAACACCTCACAGTCCTATTAATACCATATACTGTTGAGAGGTGGGGTCTGGCTGAAAGGGGCAGGTGCTTGGGGCTTGACCGGGAGGGCTGTGTGCTGGCTCCACCTGTCCTCCAGACTCTTTCCTCTGTCCTGCCATGCTGTGAGGATCTCTGGAGCTCTGGCGCTGGCCCTGCCCCAACTCTAGCCCTGCCCTGCGCTTCCAGCATTTTCCAGCTGCCCACCTGTGAATGGACTGAGACCTTCTGAAACGATAAGCGAAAATAAATCTTTCCTCCCAAAGATGTGGATGTTCGGTACTGAGTCACAATGACGAAAAAGTAGCCAAGACAAGTGTCTTCTTCCAGGGTCTTGTATCCTGTTGTCCTTGGTCTCCCGAGGACAGTACTGCAGTCAGGATATCTCAGGAGCTCGGCTAAGCACTGATCCAGTGATGTTCCTGGTTGTGTGTGCACGGGTTCTGGTCTCTTAGTCACCCGGCACGGGGAGTTGACCATGGGGACTGTGGGCATCCCTGCACAAACATGCAGTGAGATGAAGCCAGGGCGCCAGCTAGTGTGAGTGCAGCCCTTGGGGCTCCAGGGCTCCAGTGGGGGCCTGTGCATGACTGCAGTGCTGCGAGGCCACGGAGCCCTGGCGAGGGTGTGTGCAGGCTACAGAGCCCCTTAGTTTCAAGGGCCACCTGCTAGGCCTGCTGGGTAGGTGTGGGCCCTGGGTAAGGGGCTGGTGGAGATGCCTGTGTCTGCCTGCCATTTGCTGTGGGCAGGGGTGTCAGGAGTCCTTGCCTACTATTTTGAGGGTGGGCAGGGGTGCTGGGGGTTCTTGCCTGGCATTGCATGTTAGAGAGGCTGCCTGTGTCCTCACATTTGGTGTTGCAGCTGCCTTTGTCCAGGAAATGCTCCAGTATCACTTAAAAGATGTGGAATGAATAATGTTGCTTTCAGTCCAAGAGCCAGGGACCAGCTCTTTTTAACTCAAAGAACAAAGCCAGCAATGCTGGAGGTACATTTTTGAGATAGAGCCCTTAGTAGATAGAAAGTGTATCCTCCCAGCACCAGAGGTGATTAAACAAACCCTAGAATAGCTACCACAACACTAGCAGGACTCTTGAGCTGCAAGTGGCCATCTGCTCTGGACTGCTAAAGCACACGACCACTTAAAGCTGCTGTCTGCTGAATGAACTCATGATTAATTTATCAGAAGAATTTGAGTTTTGAAGGAGGATTCAGAAATTATCTAGTCAGTAGTTAGTTTTTAAGTCTCATGGAACAGGGTACAGATGTCAAGTGTATGCTTAGCATTCACAGGGCACGTGACTCAATCCACAACATTGAAAACATGCACGCGTGTGCACGTGCACACATCTCCACACACAACAGTAAGATCCTCTCCAGAGTTCAGTAAAATGTATCTTCTTGGTCCCCATTTCCAGAGGATTGGATTTGGTTGGAAAAGCCTGGGAATCTGTATTTTGTCATATCTTTTTATCAATTTAGACATCCTTTTGACTCATCACCTCATTTTATAGGTGACTAAACTGTGGGCCAGAAGAAGTGCAAGGCTTTGGCCAGGGTCACACTAATACACGTGTCAGTGACAGACCTGGGACCAGCATCCCATGTTTATGGTTCCTCGGATGTGTCAAATTCATGCTTGGTCCCACCGCTGGGTCTAGGCTGAGAGGCCAACGATGACTGAAAGTTCCAGAAATTTTTTCCCTCCACCCTTGCCAGGTATCCACGAGTGTAAAATGTACACAGGAGAGTATGCAGAGCAAAAACACCAACAGTAATAATGGTTCTTATTTACTGGCATTGTTTTAAGCACCTCAAAAAAAACCTCCCTCAGTCCTCTTTGTGTTCCCATCAGATGGATGTTTGCCCCATTTTACAGAAGAGGATAGAGGCACAATGAGGTGAAGAGGGCAGGGTGTTGTTTTCGCCACATTGTGCTCTGGGAAGTGTTAGCCTTTGCTTTGGGGCGCTCAGCCTCTACTCAGAGCAGGCCTCTTCCTGTCCTCGCTTCGCCCTGGGGGCCATCGGAAGAGCGGTGGGGGCCTTTAGCACCAGAGGCTTCCCAGTGCTGAGCCCCACCTGGGCTCTTTACTGAAGGGCGGCAGCAGAGCCAGGCCATTGAGATTGCTCAGGCGGTAGCAGGGTGCATGACAACCTACTGTCCAGGATAGCCTTGAGCCAGGTCCTGCAGTCAGCTGATCAGGCAGGGAAGAGGGTCTGCATTTGTCATTCCTGACTTATTCATGGAAAGGTGGATGTTGTTGTGTGTGTGTGTGTGTGTGTGTGGGGGGGTGTTGGGTGTTCTTTAAGGCACATTATATTATTATTATTGTTTTGTGGTGCCAGGGATTGAACCCAGGCCTTCACACTTGGCTAACTCCCCAGAACACCCAACCCCAATTACCCACCCCCAACCTTTTTTTAAAATTTCAATATAGGGTCTTGCTAAGTCACTAAATTGCCCAGGCTGGGCTCAAATTGGCTATCTTCCTGGGTCAGCCTCCCGGGGTGCTAGGATTACAGCTGTGCCCGGTGTGCCTGTCTGTGTAATTTTTTTTCCAGTACTGAGGACTCAACCCAGACCTTGCTCATACTAAGCAAGGGTTCTACCACTCAGCCATGTCCCTGGCACTTCGCGTTCTGGCTGGAGTGGAACTGCAGAACTGTGGTGCTTTTAAGTAAAGTCTTACGGGTGGTGGTCACAGAAGGCACGCGTAGTGTCACCTCTTGACCCATTCTGTTACTCAGGGATCTTGCGCTGGAACTCACCTCCTGGGATCCCAGGGGTGAGTTCTCTTAACTGCATCTGTACTTTGCAGGGGCTACAAGGCAAGTCTGGATTCTGTTTGTTGCTAAAGTGAATACTTCATATAATTTTTTCTTTTCCCATTCACGTTATTTGTTATTAGTACATGCAAAGCATAATGACATTATATATTCATAATGAATTATTATGAAGCTGGTGCATATGCATATCTTGTCTGGATCATTTTTGTTTCCCTTGTCCTTCTTCACACTCTGCCAGGCTGCTTCCCCCTACCCCCGTTTTCTTCTCCACAAAATCCACCTCCCTACTAGGAATCCACCATACTAGGAAATGACATAGTGTAGTCCGGAGCGACCTTGAAAAGAACCTAAGTCTGAACTTTTTGGGGTAGAAGGAGCCACAGGCAAGCCACACACAGGAACTTTGGAGAACACTCTTGACCAATGCCTAGAAAGAGAGAACCTTCGCCTGGCCTCCTGAAAATTTCAGGACATAGCAAGAGCACATCAAGGCAGTTGGAGAGCCCTTCCCGTGGGAGAGAGAAATCAGGACAGATGGGAGAGGGTTGCCAGGGGGCTGGGAACAGACAAGATGGATTTCGGTGGCAACAGGACTGTTAGGCCCCTTTGCTGCCCATGCCCAGCACAGAGTTAAGTGGGCTTTCAATTCCTTCCACCCACACATATGTGTTCAGAGAAATACCTGGGCTTGGTCATTAAAATGAAGTCTCTCACACAAGACAAACTTCTGCAGATTTAAGAATGGAAAGGGTGGGGGCAGATCAGAAGACCAAAAAGATCCACCATCTACAAAAATAAAACCTAACCATAATAATGCAATATCAACATTATTGAATAAGAGAACATAAAATACATTTGCTAACAAGAGAGAAATTTACCAAACAGATTTCATCAAGGGACACACAGAAAAGTCAGAGCAGGAAACCACTGCTGGCCAATCTGTTGCTACTCTCCCACCTCTAATATCTGGTGGACTGTGGCCACCAACACCACAGGACAAGGGAAGAGACTACCTGTCCAAATAACTCAACAAAATGAAAATGTTTTGATTCATCTCAATTGTTCTTTTAGGAATGGTTTTTTGTTTGTTTTTTGTTTACCCTAACTGATCTTAGCTATAGGCTCATGAGAAAGCAAGGCAATATGACATAGAAAAGCTTGATTCCCCAGAAACTACTATTACTGGCCTGGAAACAGTGGAACTTTTAGAAAAAAAGCAATCATGATAATAATAAAATGAAATAAAGTGGACCAGTCTGTCAGTTCATCTGACTGATAAAGAAAAACAAGAAAAATGCTTCATTACTTACACTTATCAACGTTCAGGATAATAACATTGATCACTTAATACTTACAGAAATATTCTTTAAAAAAAAAACAGAGGGCTGAAGGAATGGATCAGTGGTTGAAGCTCTTGCCTATCAAGTGCTACGTCAAATGCCAGGTACCTGAGTTCCATTCCCCAGCACCACATAAGCTTGGGCATAGTGGCACACGCCTATAATCCCAGCACTCAGGAGGCTGAGGCAGGAGCATTGCAGTGAATCCAAGGCCAGCCTGGGCTCCATAGTGAGTTCAGGACCAGCCTGGGCTACAGAGTGAGACAAAAGAGTAACCAATTCAAACAAGACATACTTAAACAATTGCAAGAGATGATAGCAAGATTAAAGATAAATTTACCAAACAATTAATGGTCTTAACAGGTAAAAGTTTACCAGTTTATAGAAGAAACAAACAAAAAGCTGACTGAGGTAAGCAAGGCAACGCAAGACATGAAGGAATGCGTTGCTATAGAAGTGGAAAATCTGAAAAGAAATCAAGATAAAATTCAGGATATGAAAAATTCAAAACCATAGAGAGCCACGTCAAACATGAGGATAAAGTGTCAGATCTTGAAGGCAAGGTTGACCTAAGTGACATATTCAGGGATACCCTCAAAACAAGACAGCACAGTAACTGGATACAGCAGCTGCTGGCTGAATCAAACCGAACCAACCTCACAAACATAGGTGTGGCTGAAAGAGCAGAGGACAATGCAAAAGGTGTGAAGAATTTATTTACTGAGATCATGGCCAAAAAATTTCTGTATTTAAGAAAAGAAATTAACATACAAGTGCAAGAAGCATATAGAACACCAAATAATCTTAACCAAGAAAAGCTTCACCACATCACACCATAATGAAAATCTCAGCAATCCAACCCAATACAAAAAGAATTTTAAAAGCAATAAGAGAAAAACAGACATCATCCTCCCAAGGCAGACCCATCTGAATAACTGCAGATTTCTCAATGCAAACCTTATAGGCCAGGAGATCCTGAAATGAAGTGTTTCAAGCTTTTGAAAGAAAGTATCAACACACCTTTCTGTATTTGTTGAAGCTATCTCTGAAAATTCTAAGAGAATTAAATTTTTTTCACAACAAAGAACCCTAAAGAAATTTACAACTACTAGAGAAGCATTGCAGAAAATACTTGAGGGAATCTTTAGACAAAAACAGAGAAAACAGTAGTGCCAAAGTACTCAAAGGAAAGGAAGCATCGTACAGGGAAGTATAACAACAAACACGCCCGAAGAACCAACACTGAAAAAACAAGACAATGAAAGAATTCAGAAAATATCTAACAATAATAACTCTCAATGCTAATGGTCTTTTTTTCTTTTCTTTTCTTTTTGAGACAGGGACTCACTATGTAGCCCAGGCTATCCTTGAATTCACAGCAATCCTCCTGCCTAAGCCTCCAGTGCTGGTATTACAGGCATGTACCCCTGCCACTTCCGTGAAGTTTCTAACTTTATCTGACCTTCTATTGATTCCTGGAGCACTCCTCTTTCAAGTTGAGCAGGTAGATTATTTTTAACCCTATCCCAACTTTTTGAATGAGCCTGTGAAGAGCCACTGAGCAGGGATCCTACTCAGCCACCATCTTGTGTGGATCTTCCTTTTCGTGTATTTGTTGCCCATTTTCAATTCTTCTTCTTAGAAATGTCTATTGATTTCAATTGTCCATTTTTTGATTGGGTGTTTTATTTTGGGGAGTCTAGTTTTCCTCAGTTCTTGGTGTGTTCTAGATATTAGCCCTCTGAGGAGTAGCTGGCAATTTTTTCCCCATTCGGTTGGTTCTACTTTTGATTTATTTGCAGAATTAAATTCTTCTTGTTCAAATATTCCTCTAGTCTTAATGAATATTAATCTCTGGCCCAATTTTAAATTAACCAGGGGTGTGTGTGTGTGTGTGTGTGTGTGTGTGTGTGTGTGTGTGAGTGCTTTTGAGTTACCTCAGATAGTTTTGTCAAATTAACCTGGGCAGAAAATAAATGAATTTAATTTCTTTTGTCTATACTGTAATGACTACTGTGGAGCAGTTTTGTTTTGTTTGGTTTCAGCACTGCCTGGGATTAGATCCAGGGCCTAGTGAATGCTACTCCAGTATTCTTCTGCTGAATCTCACTCTAGCCCTGTAGGAACAGTCTTTTTATTTTTTTTTTAATGGCACTAGGGACTGAACCCAGGGCTTTCACACTGAGCTACATCCTATTCTATTTTTATTTTTGATTTTGAAATAGGGTCTAACTAAGTCATTAAGTTGCTCAGGGTGGGCTTGAATTTGTGATCTTCCTGCCTCAGCCTCCCAGAGAACTCGGATTATAGGTCTATACCATAAGATTTGACCAGATCAATCTTTTTGGCCATCTACTTTATCTACACTTGAAATTTTTTGTCATACTAAGAATAACATATTAAGTTGTTAATTATGAGCTAGAAATTGTTCTATACATAAACTAACTCATTCCTTATTAATCCTATGAGGTTAGTCCCATTTTACAGGTTAAGAGTCTGAGTAGCAAATCAGTTAAATAATGCGTCTGTGTTCACAAAGCTAGTAGATGGTGGATCTAAGATTCAAGCTCCAAGTCTGTATGTCAGCAGATTTTTATGAAGGGATGATTTTATACCCGCCTCCCAGAGAATACAGGAAGTGTCTAGAAGCATTTTTAATTACCACACTTTGAGAATTGCTCACTATTACATAGTAAGTAACTGGAGGCCAGGGTTGCCACTAGACATCCTACAAAGTCAGCTCTCCGAGCGCAACAATTACCTGGCCCAAAATGTCAATAGCACCGGTGCTGGGAAAGCCCTGCTGGGCAGCAGCCATTATAATTGATTCTTGAGGCTCCACAAGAGCTCTTTCTCTTTAAGCTCCGTGAAAGCTCTTTAGTTCTTGGTGTTTGATCTGCCTGGACAACTAAACATTAAGCTTAGCATTTACTAGACAGTTGTGTCCTCACAGCCCACTCCACTCCACATCCCTGGTGCTTGTGTGGCTTGAGGAGGAAACCCAACTGAAGAGGTTGCTGAGAGCAGGAAACCAAAAAATCAGAAGGAGATGGTGAGCTTGTCGCATTAGGGATAAGTACCTCATTTCCATGACAAGAACCATCCAGAAAATTCTGTTACTGAATCCCCAGACCTCAAGTGATTCACATGCCCCTGTACTCACACTTTCCCCTCTTCTTCTTTTTAAAAAATTTTAATTTAATTTAATTTTACTTATTTATTTTTGAGACAGCCTTGCTCTGTAGCCCAGGCTGGTTCTGAGCTAACTACGGGAGCCCAGGCTGGCCTAGGACCCACAGCAATTCTGCTTCAGCCTCTCAAGTACTGGGATTATGGGTGTGGTCTTGGGGAATTGATCTCAGGGCCTTGTGCTTGCAAGGCAATCTCTTTAACTGCTGTGCCATTCCTCCAGCCCCCCCTCCCACCCACCTCTGCCTGTGGCCCCTCTCCTCTCAGGTTCCCAGACCCTAGCCCCACATGCTGTCTGTTCTGTGTTTTTGAGAGCGGGTCTCTCCAACCTCTTCCATCTTGCCTGGGCCATTGGCCCTGTAAGCTCCCTGAAGTGACAGTAAGATTTGTTGCCATTGCTTCCAAGCAGCTGGCACACTGTAGGCCCAGGTGTGAGTAAATTTGTTGAAAACTATACGCAGCCTCCCAGGGTACGGTACCATACATTCCCTCTAAACCTGGCAGCCAGGGCATCAGTCTTGGAAGGCAGGGAAGAAAGCAGCGCAGCGTAAGGAATTGGCAGGCCTAGGCTGGTGGATCTGTGCACTGAAGAGCCCTGCGTGGGGCTCAGTGCAGGCCCGAGTTGCATTTGTCTCCTCGGTGACGCCTGGCATGGGGCTTGCCTAGAGCTGGCTGTAATAGCGATTTGTTGGATGAAGCAATGCATTACTCTTCTTCCCGGCTCCGGTCTGGACTGATAGAAACTACCTAAACCAAAGCAACAGCCTTCTGCATACAGACGATACAGGGCACGTTGCAGAAAGACCCATCATCCTGTGCTCATCCTGAAGATGCGTGGACACATTGATCAGTCCTACCCTTGTCTGTAGACTGGTTCCAGCCTTCCCGTTTCTTGAGAGAATGATCTTCAACTACAGGAGTCCCTGGTGACAAAAATGTTGGGATCGCTGCTCCAGCAAACCCTAACCAATTCAACGTGTAGTGGAAGAGGTGGTGCAGTGGAGCTCGCTGCTGTTCATTCACGGAAATGCTAGAAATTCAACGGACACAGTGTTTGTTACAGGAGCCGCATTCGTGAGTCCTGTTCTTCGTTTCTGATGCTGCCCCCAGCAGGGGTGGCAGTTCTGAGCACAGCCTGATTTGATGAAGATTGTAAGAATATCCACCTGGTGTCTCGCTTCATGGCCTGTTAGAGTTAAGAGCTCTGGAATTGCCGGAAGACCCGTTTGTCTTCCTCTCATACCTTAGTTAATGTTTCTCAGATAAACTCCTCCTCAGCAAAATTAGAGTAACACTAGCCATTCCCAGCCTCCCGGGAGCACCGCTGAGTTACTGCAAGGGGTCAGCCTTGTGGCAGCCCTCCTCTTCTTCCAGACAGGAATCCCCGCGATGAGAGGCGTGGTCAAGCCACATGACAAGGCTGATGATGAAAATATCCTTATTAGCTGAAGAAGGAGCACAGGGAGGACCTCGTCCTCTGCCCTGTGAACTAGTCAGTAGAACAGGCTCTGGAAGTCCCTCCCCAGGTCCACAGACAGTGCAAATAAAACTGGGCATAGTGGGATGAATGAACATTATGAATTTCAGCAGTGAGCCCGAATTTATTGTGTCCTGAGAAAATGAACCAGCAAGCAAATCCATATTCTATGAACATTTTTGATCAGAATCTTTCAGAGTTAAAAAATGACCTCATTGCAGGAAGCATCAAGATTAACAATCACTCATTTGGCACAGCGATATGGCAAAGACGGTGAAGGGGACCAATGTTCCCCTCCTCAGATCACACGTCATGACTGATGTTTGAAAATGATGATTTACTAACTCTGTTAGCGGCGAATAAAGTGAGGACCAACACAGTGAATGAAGTTCAAGGCTGTTGAGAGGCAAACTCGGGCTTGAAACCAAGTCTGCTGCAGCTTAAGAGCCTGTTACCCTCCTCAGGAGCCCTGGCTGCCAACCTCCCTTGCACTCTGAGCATTTGACTAGGACTCTTCTACTTTTAAGTAACAGCCTTATTGACACCATCATATATTTACCATAAAATTAACTCCTTAAAAGTATACAATTTAACAAGCTGCAGCATATTCCCCAAGTTGTGAAAATAGTATCACAATTTTAGACTATTTTCATTATCTCTAAAAGAAATCCCACATTCATCACTGATAACTTCTACTTCCAGCCAAACCCTTGGCAACTACTAATCTACTTCATGTCTCAATGGACTTGCGGGTTCTGGACATTTCATGTAAGTGGAATCATATATGACCCTTTCTATCTCACTTGTTTTGATTTAGTATGTTTTTGAAGTTCATTCATGTGGTAGCATGTGGCCATGCTTCACTCCTTTTTATGGCTGAATGATATTCCATTGTATAGGTATACCACATTTTATTTATTAGTTTATCAGTTAATGGACATTTAGGTTGTTTCCGTATTTTGGCTCTTTTGAAAAATGCAGCCATGAGTATTGGTGTACAGAATTTTGTGTGAGCATGCATTATTATTTCTCTTGGGTGTATGCCTAGCAGTGGAATTGCTGTGTCATATGGTATGGTTGGGGTTCTTGATTGCAAACAGCAAGAACTGCCTTTGGCCTTCTTGAACAAAGAAGAAGTTCTCTGTCAAGATAATGGAGGCTTCCAGAATCCACAAGGTAGAAAGGATGGGTCTGGAAAATGGTAAGAAAAGCACTGGAAATCCAGGGGCTGGGGAAAAGGGCTGTAGGGTGAGATAAGGGAGATGTACTTTCCCACTCATCATAAATGATCACACTGACACCCTATTGCAAAATACAGGTGAGCACCCAGCTTTAGAGCATTTCTTTATGGCTATCTCTTATACGTAAAGGTGGGGAGACGTTAGAGTAATTAAAAAAATGTTTTTGGACTGGCTTTGGGGAAAATGGGCTTTGGTTTCTATAACGTGCCTTGGGAAAAGGGAATTCTAGTTTTGAAGGCTTGCCTGTAAGGAGAATGGGGGCGTAAAACGAAGGGGAACAGAATAAGGCCAGAGGGGGAAAAATGCTTCTGAGGTTGTCTTGCACTTTGAAGTATGTTTTTCTGAGCTCCAATAAAGTCACAGGCAGGGCCAACCCACAAGCGTGGGCCAGTTCTCCGTTGTTGCAGGCTCTTCCTTCCTGTCTCTGGCCCAGGACTCAAAGCCTAGGAGATTGTCTTACGTGTCTACTTCCTCTCTCCCCAGCAGCTTTGGGTAAGAGTGAGGTGTGTTCTGGCTGCTTCAGGTCTTTGCCTCAAGGAGGATTTGCATAACAGGCAGTTTCTCCAAAAGGGGAATCAAGGCAACAAGACAAAGTGTTGGGAAAAATGTTGGACATCTGACGAAAAGACAAACACCTGCTTCTGCAGGGTCAGACAAGGAGTGGGAAAGGCTGAGATACGAAGCGGGGAAAGAGAAGGGGCAAATCTCGCAAAGCCACTCAAACTGTATTTCCAGTTACATGAGCTGGAGTGACCTGGATTTTCTGTTGCTTACAATCAAATGTATTCTCGCCATGAAGTCAGCTAGAGGCAAGGAAATTGGTGAGAAAACCTGAGTTCTAGTCCCTTTTCCTCCGGCTGCCTCTTAATGCAAGCATTTGATTTCTGCACCTTGGCTTTGTCTTTTATTTCAGACTTGTTCTGAAATGAAGGAAGGCACAGACGAGTCTAAAGTGCAATGGTTATTTTCCCCACAGGCTCTTGTAATCAAACGAGACAGGAGCAAAAACAAGATAATAAATGAACAAACAAACAGCTGTTTTCTCAAAGGCTTTAACATTCCGGGTTCCCATTTGGCCCAAGTTTTCACATGTTCTCTTTACTTGGCAGCTGGGTGGGAGTTAGCAGGAGGCAGGAGGGGGCAGGAAATGCTTTGAAGTAGAATTAGGTCAAAGCCGATCCTTAAACAGTGTGTAGATTTTTTGGAAACCTGCTTTTCCTTTTCTCTATAGTCTTAAAGAAGCACTGGAGAAACTGTAGGAGGGGGAGGAAGAAGGATGCCAATATGTCAGATGTTTCACCTTCGTTGGTTTATTTTCTCCTTAAAGCAGCAGCCACTGGGGATAGAGAGGATTAACTCCATATTCCAGACATGGAAACAGTTCAGAGGTGAAGTCACCTGCTACATGCTATCATCAAGAGTTCATAGTTTATGTTAGGATGTAGTACATTCTGTGGATTTTAACAAAAATATAATGATGTATATTCATTATTGTAGTGTTATAATTATTTGACTGCCCTAAAAATTCTCTATGCTTTGCCTATTCATTTTTCTCTTACTCAAGCCCCTGATATTTTTTATTGTATTCAGAGTTTAGTTTCTCCCAGAATGTTGTATAAAGTAGTTCCCCTACTCATCCTGAGACTCAGTGCCTGAAACCAGAGAGTACCAAACCCTATTGTTATATGGTTTGAATATGGAATGTCTCCCTAAAGCCTCATGCTTATTTGGAAGATGAGTCAATCTTGGGGTTAATCTAATGGTTTTGTGCTGCTAAGAGGTGAGGTTGGAAGGGGAAAGTCACTGGGACGTGACCCGGAAGGGATAGATCACTGTGGCATGACATGGAAGAATCTATCTCACCCACTAGCTCTGCCCTTTGCCCTTTCTGCTTCCTGTCTTGCCATGCCACGAACAGCTTTTCTCTAGCTAGGCCTTGGGCATTCCCGTCCACCATTGCAGGCCACCCATGAATGGACTGAGACCTTCTGGGACTACAAACTAGAATAAATCTTTCCTCTTTTGAGTTGTGGGTGTCAGATATTGTGGCTCAGCAATGAAATTGTAACTAAGACAGAAATTAGTACCAGGAGTGAGGTTGTGGCTATGACTTTACCTGAACATGTGATTTGGAGGCCTTTGGAACTAGTTCGTGGAAGCAATTTGGGAAGGATTGGAAAAACCAGTTAGGAAAGCTTTAAAATACTGTAACCCAAGCCTTGTGGGAGATTCTTTCAGAGCTCAGAAGCTAGAATGCCAATAAAAGTGCAGATAAAAAAGGAAGGGTTCAAGAGGTTCAGATAGGAAGGAAGGAGAAACCTGTTGGCAATTTGTCTAGAAGCCATGCATGTTACGTCTGGCAAAAAAGTGTATCAGCATTTTGCTTCTCTCCTGAGACTTTGCCTGAAACTGAGTTGAAGGGTGGTGGACTAAGTAAGTAATTTGGGGAGGAAATTTCAAGGCAGCCCAATGTTCGAGCTGTCACATAGGTACTGTTTGTGGCTTTTAGCCAACTATATGATAAGAATCAAAAACTGACAGAGAAAAAGGTGTGAAAAGTTTCCAGTTTTGCCAGAAGGAAAATGACCAAAAACTTGGGGCAGACAAGCACACAATTGTTGAAGAGATTGGTATTAAAAAGAGACTAAATATTAATACTTGGAATCAGGACTATAGGAATGTCTTAGTTACTTTTTCATTGTGAGACAGAATACCCAATATCTATAACTCAAAGGAGAAAAGATTTGTGTTACCTCACAGTTTTAGAAGGTCTCAGTTCATTCATTGGCAGCTGGCAATGGCAGGAAGGGTCTGGCAGGGCACATTCCTCTGCAAGAGGAAGAATGAGGGGGCAAGAATGCATATTGGAAATTTGCTTTTCCGATCCAGAAGAAGAGGCGGCAAGAATGCATATCCTTCTGGACAATTTGTAATAGGGCACGCACTTGAAATCCACCACATGTCCATAATCTACCCCTCCTGACCCGGGCCCACCTCCTAACAGCTCATGAAATCCATGGATAAATCACAACATCCTAATACATGAAGTTTTAGGGGGCCATTCCAGACCAAGTCATAACAAGGAAAGACACATTGAGGGGCATTTCAGCAGTCAGCAAGATTCCATGTGTTACTGATTCAAGGATACAAAGGAAAAAGACTTTGTTTTGGAAAGACAATCTGTATTAGTTTGGGTTCTTTCAAAAGACAGAATTTACAGATTTTATCACAAAAAGGTCTATTATGAAGGCTTACAAATTCAAGGATAAAGATGGTCCAAGATGGCTGCCCAACTGTGAAGTAGATCTCCCGTCTAACACTGCAGAAGAGCCAGTGAGGTGAGTCTTCTATAGATCTCAGGTGCAGGTGAAGACCAAAACCTAAAGATCAGTGACCGAAAAGCAGCGACAAGCAGACAGACACAAGTCGAGACTGGGGCAAATCTGTACTGATGATCTGCGCTGTGTAGCAAGTCGACATCCATAGACAATGGCGAAGGCGAGAGCTTTCCCAGAGGAAGAAGCTGCAACAATTGTCCCTCTTCCTCACTTTTATACCGTTGGAGTTCCAGTTGGTCTCCTTCTCTCATTGGCCAGCCCACAAATCACTCACACTCTAATCCAGACCAGTTCTTGATCCCCAATCTAGGGTGGCTGACAAATCCTAATCCGAGTGGAGGTGTGGTTCCTAATTCCCTCAAGTTGACATGATCCCTTCAACGGACACACAGTCCCAGGACATTTTAGAAGAGCAACCTAGGAAAATGAATTCCCAAGGAGTCTAGCCATGTAAGAACTCAGAGACCTCTGCAGATGTGGACCAATAATAGGAGCCTACTACACATAAGATCTTCACAAATGTCTTTTCAGATTGTCTCCTTTCACTTAGTAATATGCATGGAAGTTTCTTCCATGTCCTTCTATGGTTCAGTAGCTCATTTCATTTCAGTGTTGAATAACATTCCATTGTCTGGGTCTATTATAGTTTATCCATTCATTTACTGAAAGACATTTTGGCTGTTTGCAAATTTTGGCAATCGTGAATAAAGCTGCTATAAGCAGCAGATTTTTGTGTGGACATAAATTTTCAGCTCTGTTAGGTAAATACCAAAGAACATAAAGGCTTGATCATATGGGAAGAATATGTTTAATTTTGTAAGAAAGTAGCAAACTGTTGTGCACAGTGGCTGTACCTACCATTTTTACATTCTCCAGATTCATGGTCCAGTGTCCCGTTGCTGTCCATCATCTCCAAAGCTTTGTGTCATAAGTGTCCCGAATTTTGGCTTTTTAAATATTACGTAATATTTAATTTGTATTTCCCTGGTGGTTTGTAAAAATGTGTCACTCTTGCACCTGCCAAGCAGGCATGAGGTCTTGGAGTCAATCTCAAGTATGCATGTTGGGGGGAAGCCATTGGTAGATAGCTTTTAGAATGCTTACTTAACCATTTGTATATCCTCCCAAGTGCTGGAATTATAGGTATGCGTCACCACACCCAGCATATGTGGTGCTGGGAAATCAGACCCAAGGCCTAGCGCTTGCTGGGTGATCCCCTGAACTGCTGAGCTATGCTACCAGCCCTGTCTTTGTATATTTTAGTTAAGAGTGTTTTATCAGATGTGTCTTTGGAAATATTTCCTCTAGACCATGGCGTGTCTTCAAATTCTCTTGGCATAATCTTTCAAGGAGGAGAAGTTTTTACTTTTAATGAAATCCAACTTATCACACCTCTGGGCATCTAAGGTTTTGCCTATGTTATCTCCTATGGGCTTTCTAGTTTTGAGGTTCACATACAGGCTAGGATCCATTTCAGTTAATTTTTGCAAAGGGTGAGTTTTTATTTACATCCTCCCAGTTTTTTTTTTCTTAAAGATTTTTAGTTTTTCTAGTAGCATTTGCTGAAGGGACTATTTTTGTTCCATTGTCAAAGACAGGTTGGATGTATTTATGCGAGTCTGTTTCTGGGCTTTCTGTTCCATTCCTTCTATTTGTCTGTTCTTTTTTCTTTTTTTTTTTAATACCACGCTCCTTGATTACTGTGACTTTATAGTAAGTCTTGAGATTGTGATAGCAATCTGATTTCTTTTCCTTCAATTTTGTGTTGGCTTTTTTTTTTTTGGGAGGTCTCTTGCCTTTACTGTAAACTTTAGAATTGATTGTTTCATATCCACAAAATAACTTATTATTAGGTTAAGTGGTAGTACACTGAATCTATAGACTAAATTTGGAAAAACTGATATCTTGACAACATCAAATCTTTCTGCCCATGAATATGGAATATTTTCTCATTTATTGAGTTCTTTTTTGATCTTTTATCTGTTTCATAGTACATGTATATTTTACACAAAATATTACATGTAAGCATTTCATTTTTTATTACCTAACTAGAGAATTTGTACGTATGGATTTGTGAACATTCGGGCATTATGTTAACTTTAAGGGATTAGGAACAACTCAACTAACTCATCGGGCAGAGCTTTGGGTGGGCGAGATTGCCTTATGAGACAGCAAACGAAGGAAGGAGACCCATCATGAATGTGAGTGGCCCAGCCAAAAGACTGGATGCTGAAACATATCAAAAGGAAGGAAGAAGGGAGATTGTTACAGCTTCTTCCGGGAGAGCTCCAGGCGGCACCATCTTCTCTCGGCATTGATCCCCAGAGTAGATGTGTCACTGTTTTTGTATCACTGATACCCAGTACACCTTCGCTTCAGTCTTCTGTCTCCCCTGTTGCCCTCTGATACTGGTTCATAGCACAGCCTTGTGCCAGCTGTGCCCTGAAGAACATCCAGACCTTTCATCCCAGAGGCGTCTAATCAGCTACTGGACTCTCTGGCTCTCTCATGTGTAGGTGGCCATTTGGACTCTAGGACAGCTTGGAACCCAAGGAGAGTTCAATGTCTGTGTGTGTGTGTGTGTGTGTGTGTGTGTGTGTGTGTGTGTGTGTATTTTTAAATTCTGTTTTGCCAAGAGCCCTAACTAACATGGTATTTTTACATGTAAGCATTTTGTTTTAGGAGTGCTGATATATGGTTATGTAATGTTTTAAATTGCACATTTCAGTTATTCATTGCTTGTATATAGAACTGATTGACATGTATTGCTGGTATATAGGAAAGTGATTGACATGTATTTTTATATCCCAGAATCTTGCTATAATTGCTTATCAGTTCCAGGAGGGTTTTGCTTTTTTTGTTCGTTTTCAAATTTTCTACGTGTCATCAGCAAACATAGACAATTTTGTTTTTTATTTTTCAATATGCATCTCTTATTTCCTTTTTTTTCTCTTATTGCAATAGTTAGCCTCTATACAGGATTGAAATGAAATTTTTAAAAAAGGAGACATCTTACCTTGTTCCTAATCTGAATGGGAAAACTTTTTTTTGCCATTAATTAAAATGTTAGCTGTAGTTTTTTTGGGAGATGTCATTTACTAGGTTGAGGAAACGCCTCTTTGATTCTAGTTTGCATATAGTTTTTAATCAGAATAAAGCACTGAATTTTTTCATTTGCTTTGTCTGCATCTATTTGATATAATTATGAGACCTTTCTCCCTGCTCTTTTGATTTAATGATTATACTTACTGAACCAATTTGAGTACATGAGATAAACGTCCACTTGGACGTGCCTATAGTTGTAGTTGTGTCCTCAAAATCTGCTTGTGAAAAGCAATCCCCAGTGTGAGGGTATCTGGAAGGGAGACCTTTGGGAGGTTATAGGTAATGAGGAGGAAGCCCTCATGAATGACTTAACGCCTTTATATAAGAGTCTCCAGAGATCTCCCTCATCCCTTTCATCAAGTGAGAACACAGAAGTAACTAGCTTCTTATGAACGAGGAAGTGGGTCCTCACTAGTCTTCAAATCTGCTGTCATCTTGACCACTCGCAGTTCTCCAGAACTACGAGAAAGAAACCCTTATTGTTTAAACCACTCAGTTTATTATATTTTGTTATAGAAACCTAAATGAACTAAGACAGTCATGGTATGTATGTATATATATATATATATATATATATATATATATATATATATATATTACTCATTGTTGAATTTGTTTTATTTTTTATTTTGAGGTTTTTATCTCTATGTCATGGTAAATATTGAGTTGAAATTTTCTTTTCTTGTAAGGCCTTTGTGTTTTTGATACTGGAGTAATGTTGACTTCATAGAATGCATTAGGTAGCATTCTATCGGCTTTTGTCTCCTGAAAGAATTTGTAGAGACTTGGTACATTTTTCCTTAAACATTTGGTGAAATTCACCAGTTAATTCATCTGGACCTGTTGCTTTCTATTTCCAAAGTTTATTAATTCTTGGTTCAATTTCTTTAGTAGATACAGGCCTATTCAGAGGTATCTATTTATTCTAGTATGAGTTTTGCAAGATTATTTCTTTTAAGGAATTGATCCTTTCCATCCAGATTACCAGATTTATAGACACAGAGTTGCATTATTTCTTAGCTATTCTTTTATAGTCCATAGTATCTATAGTGATATCTGTATCTTCTCTTTTTTCTCTCAGTCTGGCTAGAGGCTTATTGATTTTACTGATCTTTTCAAAGAACCGTGTTCTAGTTTTGTTGATTTTCTCTATTGATTTTCTGTTCATAGTTTTTTTTTTTTTTTTTTT
>PVKB01007141.1:0-42947 GCA_004027205.1 Ctenodactylus gundi
CCCACACACACACGGGGTTTTTATTTTGAATAATAGAAGTCACCATAGAGCAGAAGAGTGACATCATCTAACATTGAGGGAGCTTTTGTGTGGATGTTGTGTGTGTGGGTTGTACGTGCATGCACTGGGGATCCAAGCCAGGGCCTTTGTCCCAAGTAGTTTTTGACTTTGAGACTGGGTCTCACTAAGTCACTAAGTTACCCATGCTGGGCTCAAAGTTGCAATCCTACTGCCTCAGCCTCCCAAAGTGCTGGGATTACTGGCCTGAGCCACCAGGTCCAGCTCCTTGAAGCAACTTTTTCAGTGTGATGTGGCCCGTGCAAGAGGAGGATAGGAGGAGGGCAGGGTGGGGGATAGATTGCACAGAGGAGCTGTGCTTTCCCCTGTGGTAGCCTGTACAACCACAGGTGGCTTCTTAAATGTAAATCAACTAAAATTAAAAATGCATCTTCTCCATGATACTAGCCCCATGTATCTGGTGACTGTTGTATTGGACAGTGAGATCTAGATCACTTTCCACCATCAGACAGTTCCATTAGACAACGCGGGCAGAGGCTTGTCTACCTTTGCAGGGATTTTGGTTTTTCCCCTGAAAGCCACTGTAGGCTTTTAAGCAGTGGAGGAACGTGCTCTGAGTTCCCTCAGATCACCCGTCAGAGGACATACTGTAAGCCGGCATGGAGAACGCAGACAGCACCGGATGGTCTAGAGGTGACTGTCTTGGATGTGGCGGTAGGAGGGGTGAAAAGGCAAAGGTGCCAGATTTCAGGTATCTTTGGAGACCAATGCAGTGGACTTTCTTATGGAATTGACGCGCGGTGTGAGAGACAACTGATGTCAGTGCTGACGAGGAAAGAGTGCAAAGCCCACGAGGGGAGCTTGGTTGCGGAGAGGAAGCGTCCCACTGCAGGCAGAAGGGAAGGCAGCACCTGGGAAGAGAAAGGTCTAGGCCAGGGATCC
Source organism: Ctenodactylus gundi (assembly GCA_004027205.1). Taxonomy (NCBI): domain Eukaryota; kingdom Metazoa; phylum Chordata; class Mammalia; order Rodentia; family Ctenodactylidae; genus Ctenodactylus; species Ctenodactylus gundi. The sequence goes on from PVKB01007141.1 coordinate 961, forward strand.
CCAGCCCCTGGCCGCAGACCAGCACTGGCCCATGGACCTGGGAGGACCAGGTCGCCTGGACAAATGAATAGGAAGTGAGCCGCTAATGAAGCTCTGCCTCCTGTCAGCGCAGTCCTATTATGTTCCAGTGTCGCTGCTGATTGACAGGTGACAGAGCTGAGCTTACTCTCCTGCAGCTACCGTTTCAAAGCTATCTCCAACATCCTTACTGTATAAGGAGTGCCAACCCCTCCCTACTTTTCTTGGAAGAATAGTTTTCAACTAAACCAGTTCCTGTTGTTAAAAATATTGGGGACCCCCTAGTCTAAGCATCAGGAGGTGAAAAAAGGGGATGGGGACAAGTGTGCTGGAAATTCAAGGATTGTAGAGAAAGAAATACTGATTGCAATAGTTGTTGGAAATTGAGTTAGAGCGAGGATGGTGGCGTTCAGTGGTTGGTGTTAAGGGCCTGTATGGAGTGAGTGCCCATGAACCCATCTACCTTTTTGGTCATTTCCAGCAGAGCTTGGCCGCTGGCATCCAGACAAGGCATGGGAGGCGGTAGGTTCATCCAGCACTGGCATTTCTCTAGATGGCTTGGTAGGAAATGCAGAGTGGAAGAGTGTTGAAGCCGTCGCCAAAAGGGCATTACAATAACGGTCCGCGGAGTCTACATGCAGTAAGCGGGAAAGCAGAGAAAGACAGAGCTGCTAAGGTGGGAGACACAGAGGGACCAATCAACCGGAGGCCTCCATATTCCCGAGAACAACTGGAGCTGAATGAGAGCTCCGTATCAAAGATTCTGCAGGGGGAGCTAGTGACGATGGAACAAGGTTAGGTCTTTGAAATTCTCCAGATAGAGCTTCATGGGAGTCTGACCTGCCAAGTCTCAGAATTTCATCTGACGTATCCTTGCTGTAGGTCTTGTCTAACCACGTTTGGTAACTGAAGGCCGCAAGAGGGGCAGAATTGGTAGCCCGCAGGGATACCCTTGGATTCCAGGCCTGTCACGAGCAGCTGTGTCAGCAGGGACCCAGAGGCAGCGAACCTTGAGATCTCCTGTATCTCTAGTTTGTGGTGTATGGCCTTGCCATACCACAGTGTTCTTCCTAAACACTGACCTTTAGTGTGGACCTGGGGGATTTATCCATAAAAATTGCAGCTCTGCAGATTTTAGTCTGCTGTCACCTGTGGGAATATCCACACTGAGAAAGCTGTTCTCTGAGTCACCTTCTGGGCTTCTGACCATGTAGTCATCTAAGTGGGTGAGGCAGGAGCGAGGCACCACTCAGCGCATGCCTGGTGTCCTTCGGATCCTGGGGCTGGCTGGATTTTCCCCACCATCCTCTCTCATGTAAAACACTTTTTTTGTCTGCTTCGTCAGTGTTACAAAGCAGAGCTCCTTCTGCAGAAATGACAGAGTGGCTGTTGCTCTCCGATCTAAGAAGGTACCATGACCTGTACATTCCTATAAACACTGGACATTTTAATATTTATTCCGGAGAGATTCCAGAAGGTCAATTCCCTTCTCCCCCAGCCATTCATCCCTTTCCGGGGCACAGAGAGAGTGACAAACAATTGTAGGTAAATTTTTAACGAGATGGTCTAGCTTGAGCTTAGTAGGCGTGGCTGACGAAGTGGTCATTTTAGCTAAAACAGCCCCGCTGTTTGTCAGAGCTCTCCCCTTTGAGTTTCCTAGGGTCACTCGAGTGATCTAACTGCCTTACCTGCTATTTGAACTGGTTGAGCCTCTTGAGGGACAGAAAACAAAAGAAGGGTGTTGAAATGCAAACAGACAGCTCTAAGTCCCAGTTCCTGGCTGCAAAGTACAGCCAGAGCCACATCAGTATCTCCACAGACGTCTACAGAAAAACTCTAGAAAATCTCACACTATGTATTTCTTTTTGTGGACTGGAGACCCGAGGTAGGTAAGCAAAACAAAACACAATAAAAACAAACAAAGGAACACATACTTGGAATTTGCTCAGTACCAGTTGAATAGCTAATTGTTTGTGTTCAAGCCTCCCCCTCCCTTTTTTCTTCTGCCTGAATAGATAATCCTTACAAAACATCTATTCATGCTACAAGTGAAAATTTCAGGATACTCGATACTGACCTTGGCAAGAACCATGAGGCGAGTTTGAGTGATGGGTCTGTGTGAGCTGCGGCCGCCCCGTGTGCTGGGGCTTTGTACACACCCATTTACAAATATTTTAGCAACAAGGAAAAAAAAAGATGTGTGGTGCTTTAGTTAATGAATACAATGGAGGCTGAACATGTAGATGAGCGTACAGGAAGTAGCATTTTTAGAGCTTGTTTTTGAGTGCAAACTCAGTTTTCTTTTCCCAAGAAAGAAAGTGCTAAAAATTAATGGTAGCTTTCTTCATTTTGATGTGACCACTTTAATTGACACGTAACCTGTCATTTTTAAACAGAAATAGAGAGATTAGAGTTTAGTGAAAAAAAAAAGGCTATACATGATTTTCAGTTCCTCAGTTAAATGTGGGATCTGATTTGGTTTTGGCTGCGAGCTGCTCTATGGCTTTGGGTAAGTTGTTTAGTGCCTTTTAAATTTTAATTTACAGGGCTGAGATGTAGCTCAGTGGTAGAGTGTTTGCCTAACACCCATAAGGCCGTGGTTTAATCCTTGGGACCACAATAATTTTTTTTTTAATTTATAAGATGAGAATGGGAAATAGGTACTTGTGGGAAAAAAAATGTTTCTAAAAGTATCGTAAAGTCCATGTGGGAGGCACGATCGGAAACCACAGTTGGATTGGGGTTTGAACTGAAAGTAGCTAATCTGGTCAGTAAACATTTTTTTTTTAGTATATTAGTTTATTTTTTTTTAAGCTTCCATTTAATTTTAGGTGCTTATAAGCGCTTGGATTTGTTAATGGAAAGAAATGTCATTTACACCGGATGGCTACACAACAACTTTATTCTGGTAAAATAATCTCTTAAATCCTTATATACACAATCACTGACTGTTGGCTTTATAAGGTCAGTACCAGCAGACTAGCCTTGTAGCCGTTAGGAGCGGAGCGTGTCTAAGATATCACTAACTTGAACAAACACACGGAATTAGCAACTAGTTTAAACAGACCCATTTAATTTGAATTTAACCTAGTTTGAACAGAGCACCCTTAAATAAAAAAATCAACAAAGTCACTTTGTTTATGGAGATCATTAGGTTGGATCAATGCCATGTAGCTATGCCTTTTTAGTAGCAAAAGTCGGAGAACAGAATCCCTTCAACTCAGATATTCTTAAACTATTCAACTTGCAGGCCAGCATTTATTTCTGCCAGCGGACTGCTTTCGAGGGAGAAAGCTTTGCACGCTGGCATTTGGTCTGAGAGGTCTGGAAGAAGCGCAGACCCTTGCAGAAGTATGTCCCGCTGAGGGGGTGGGTAGCAGAAGCCTGGAGGCGTTAGGAACCAGGAATGCCCAGCTCCCAGGTTCTGAGTTCCAATATTGACTCTGCCTGTGAGTCACCCTGGCTCTCCTGTTTCTCTCTTTAGAGAGGAGCTGAGACTATTGACTTTCCAGGGGTTGCAAAATATGAAAGGACAGGAAATACTGCCCAAACATGTAGATGTCATGACATACTGGGGGTGGGGGAGAGGAGGTATTTTTTACTAAAGATAAACTGCCTTCCTCAATAATAGAAAATTGACTGTCTTTATGTAGGAATGAGGGTTTGTTTTTGTTTTAGAGGTTCATGCTTAAAATTTTAGAACAGTGTATATTTGGGTCACTGAGCTATTAGTTTATTTTGCTCACTGGAATTTTTTTTTTTTTTTTTTTCCAGTGCTGGGAATGAAACCCAAGGCCTTTACACCGTTACATTTCCAGCCTCTTTGTTTGTTTTTTTGTTTTTTGATTCTGAAATAGGTAGCGTCTCTAAATTACCTAGGCTGGACTCAAACTTACAGTCCTTCTGCCTCAGTCTCCCAGAGACTGAAATTACAAGCATGTACTGCCAGGCTAGGCATGACAGATGTCTTTTTTCTTCTTGTTTTTTACTGGAGATCAAGCCCAGGGCCTTCTTTTAATGACATGGCCAGTTGTTAATCAGTTTACATGTTTAAATATATTTTTCTATTTTTATCTTCATATTTGTTCATATATATGATTTCCCCCCACCCACATTTGGGCTCTTCTACACTCACTAATCCTCCATCCAGCCTTGAAATCCTGTTTTTTTTTTCATTAACATCTAGCATCTCTCTTCTGATTCTCAGTAGCTACATAAATACCCATCCAAATTTAGTAACATCACTTTTGTTGTATCTTCAATTTATTTAACATAATAAAACATTAAATTACCTTTAAATACTGTCTGTTCATCCCTTTTTTCTCTTCTCACCTCCCTAAGCCCATGTTCAGTTTGTTTTTTTTATATTTTGTATATATTTGCATGTACATAATCAATATATTATTATCAATGAATGGGGTTTAATATACATAAGTGGTTTTGTATATACCTCTCACCCCATGAGTTATTTACTTTCTTTTTTATTTAATTTCCTTTTTGTATTATTTTTATAATTCTGTCTACATATACATGTGTGTATATGCACACATACACTTTTTTGTGTGGTACTGGGGATTATGTACAGGACCTTTGCACGTTACATCTCCAGCGCTTTTTATGTTTATTTTGAGACAGGGTTTCACTGTCACTAAGTTGTTGATCTACCCTCGAACTTGTGATACTCCTGCCTCAGCGTCCCAGGGACCCAGGCCCAGTTTGATGGGTATTTTATACTATACATAATACCACCTTTTATTAATCAGGTGTGGTGGCACATGCCTGTAATCCCAGCACTCGGGAGGCCAAGGCAGGAGGATCGTGATTGTTCTAACACTTTTTCACTAATGTAAACAATACTTGGCATCCTTTTCACATCTGTTACACGTAAGCCACAGCTTCTTTTAGAGACACCGAGATACAGATTTGCTACACTGTGACCCTGCACACTTGAACTTTTAAGGGACACCATCAAATCTGTCTTCAAAGGTTTGAAAATCCACCCCACCTCACCACCCTCCAACACTTGTCAAACACCTTAGCTGTTCCCAGTTCTCCGGCCAACAGACGGTTTTCTAGACCCGTTTGGACTCAGCCTGCCTCGGTTTCCGGCCTGACCCTCCCTGGGCCCAGCCGTGTTGGGGCTCTCCTGGTCACACACTATCTGGGGCTCTCGCTGTCTCCGCAGCCTGAGTGGTGCCAGGGCCTCTGTGAGCACGGGGCTCACCCCGTGCCCGTGCCCAGCTGGGCAGGGTGCGAGGCTCGCCATCTTCTCAAAGTCAGCTCTGACTTTCTGCCTCTGCAACTTGATCGTGCTCTTCTGCGTTCCTTTATTGATTCAATAAATATTTATTGAGCTCTTTACTTCCTGCCAGGTGCTGGGAAAGTAAGGCAGAAGGAGAAAGATGGTATCTAGGCGCTCACGGAGCTTACGAGTTTTAGCAGAGTGTGCAGGCGTGTAGGAAAGAAACCAGTAAAAATTTATTGAACAAGGTTATTTTCCATGATTGTAAGTGCCATAAGGAAAGCAAAATAGTACGTCACCGTGCCAGTATGGAGGAGTGGCAGGGAAGGCTGGGCCAGGCCAGGTGGGCCGGAGCGAGGCAGGTGCTGGGGAAGGCTTTGCAGAGGGGATTACGTTCCTCCCGAGACCCCGACAGTGTGCAGCGCATTCACGCCAGAAATGTTTCCCTTCCGGAGCAAGTGCAGATGCCCTCACGCGGGAATGGCCTAAGCGCTGTGAGAACAGAGCTGTCCTTGTGGCTGGGTGGCCAGGGCCTGGAGGGCGGGGGTGCCCAGGAACCAGAGGCAGGCACAGCCGTGTTCTTGGACCCTGCGGATGCTCTTGGCCACAGCCCACACAGGACACTGTACTTTGCCCTGAGACATGGTGAGTCAAGTAGCAAAGGCTTTTTGTACTGCAGATTGAGCTTGGGCCTTCACACTAAGTTACATCTCTGGCTGGTCTTTACTTTTGATTTTCAGATAGGGTCTGGCCATGTTACTCAGTGGCTCAAACTGGGCTCACATTGGGGATCTTCCTGCCCTCGCCTCCAGGAGTGCTGGGATTGCAGGCTGCACTACAGGCGTGGACCCTGCGTAACCCCCTCTGGCTCTGTGGGGTCGCGCCGCAGTACTGCGGGACCTTCCCACCCGCTCTTTTCAAAGCGCCGATTGCTTTCTCATCGCCCTTCCCTGTCTCCCTTGCAGGGATACTATCCCGTTGTCTGGAATGAGGGAAGTACGGGAGCAGGACAGCAGGAGCTGGCCCTTCTAGGGAGTCACTTGGGAATGAAGTGTGTTTCAGTCTAGCCAAGCTGGTCTCCACAATGACAAGTAAATTTTTATTTTTCTTAACAATTGGTAAAACTAGAGTTCTCATAGTAATCTTTTACTACACTTTGCAAACTGTCACCTAAAGTATTGCTTTCAAAGCTCCACCCGTCTACTCGGTTTTATTTATTTATTTATTTACTTATTGATTTATTGTGCTACTGAGGACCAAGCCCAGGGCCTTCACATGGACCGACATCCCCAGCCCATTTTTAAATTTTGATTTTTGAGACGGGTCTTAGCTATGTTGCTAAGTTGCTTAGGCTGGGCTCAAACTTGGGATCTTTCTGCCTCAGCCTTCCTGGGGTGCTGGGATTCCAGGCCTGAGCCCCCTGACCTGTCTTGGTTTTTGTCTTTTGAGGCAGTCTTGCTAGGTTCCTAAATTGCCTACTAGGCTTGAAATTGTGATTTTCCTGCCTCAGCCTCCCAGAGGTCTGGGATTACAGCCTGCACTGTGGTTTTCATTTTGAACAAAATAATCACTGTTCTGGCTTCCCTCTCAGCGTGCTCTAACAGATGGTGTTTCCTGAAGCTCCCTTCCTAAAGCTTTAAATATGGTCCTGAAATTCTCATAAACCTGAGCCAGGCTTCGTGGTACAGGCTGCTTGGCGCAGGCTTGCTGTTGCTGTAATCCCAGCACTCTGAGAAACCAAAGCAGGAAGGTTGCAAGTTAGAACCCGGCGAAAGACCTGTCTCAAAATTGAAAATAAAAGGCTGGACTGACGATGTGGGCAGGTCCTGGGCTCCATCCCCAGGATCCGCAACCCCCCCCTCCCCAAACAGGTTTGTATTTCTAGCATCCATCTCTCTTCCAGTCTATTTCCAACGAACTACCAATGAGATAAATTCTTGTGGCCATTCCAGGCGCATCTTCAAAACCAAACTCATTGTCTTTTCTTCCAAACAGGTCCCTTTTCTGTGCCCCGAGGCTGTGCACCTTGTCCCTCCCACTTAGAAACCTGGGATGTAATTACCCACATGCCCCACCCCACCCAGCCAGCCCCCAGAGTGTCATGCTGCCCTGCCCCCATCATCCTGACTGGTGTCGGTACTGACAGACGAGAACATCATGGGGGTGAGCCTGATCGCACTTGGTGTGTACAAGGACCCAGGGGGCAGAGCGCCTCCCGTAGAAAGCAAACAGGGAGAGGATTTAAAGCTGTTAAAGGTTTGCTTCGGAGCCACAGATAGAGGCTGAGGGATGCCGGCGTTCAGCCCACCTGACTCCAGAGCTCATGTCCTAAGCCTCAGAAGTTCCTCCAGTGAGATGCCTGCTCCTGCTACAGTGGCCAAGCTCTAGTTTGGCTGAATCTGGTCCAGATTGCAGCAGCAGGCCTCTATCTGATCATCAAACCCTGTGCCTGCCTGCACTTTCTCCTTCTTTCCCTCTCTCTCTCTCTCTCTCTCTCTCTTCTTTCTTTCTTCTTTCTTTCTTTCTTTCTTTCTTTCTTTCTTTCTTTCTTTCTTTCTTTCTTTCTTTCTTTCTTTCTTTCTTCTTTCTCTTTCTGCAGTTGGAACCAGGGCCTCCATACTGAGCTATAGCCCCATTACTGAACTCAGGGCCTTCAGTATGAGCTACACACCCAGCCCTTTTTCATTATTTATTTGAGACAGGGTCTTGATAGCTGCTATATTATCTGGTCTGAACTGGATTTGCAGTCCTCCTGCATCAGCTTCCCGAAGTGCTGAGATTCCAGGCCTGTACCACCAGGCCCAGCTTCTCAGCTTTTTATGTTTTATTTTGAGGCAGGGTCTCTTGCTCAGTTGCTAGGTTGCCCAGGTTGAGCTTGAGCTCACGATCCCCCTGCCTCAGCCTCCCAGAGTGCTAGGATTACAGGTGTGGACCCCTATATGTTTGTAAATCACAAGTCCCGTCCTATGACTGTTCTGTATAAAAACCTCTTCTGGTCCCTTTTCCTTCCTCTCCTTCCCCTGGGGATAAACCCCAGGGCCTCACCTCTGTCAGGCAGGCTCTCCCCCATGGAGCAGCACCCCCAGCTCTTCCCCACTCCCAGATCTGAGCTCCTCCCCAGCACAGAGTCTCCTTTGCCCTGGCCAGGCCTCGAAGTCCCCTACTGGGCTTGGCAGATCCATTCGCGCTGCTCTCCAACTTCCCTTCTCTTCGCTCCCCGACATCTTTTTCATCCTTTACCACCCAGTGTGGAAGCCACCTCCTCTGGGGAGCCAACTCCCTGTCGCCCCGCACCCCGGCCAGGGTGGGGCTGCTGGTGCCCCGCATCCCAGGCGCTGGGCAATCACTTGCTTAATAACGTATGCACAGCCTAAGGCCTTGGGATTTGAAGGTAGCCCAGCCTGGGCAGTTCAGCAACTTAGCGAAACCCTTCTCAAACATAAAGAATAAAAACAGGCTGGGGATGTAGCTCAGTGTGAAGGCCCTGGGCTGAATCCCCAGTCACATGTGCACCTGCACATATGCACCTGCACATATGCACACACACACACACACACACACACACGCATGCACACTAAATAATTTTTTTCAACTAACCAACAAAAGCAGCTCTTTGTAACGGACAACCTAGCGTCGCACCCGCAGGCCTTGGTGCCGGCTAACCTTGCCCCTGGAACACTTTGCCTTCTCAGGGCCTCCACTTCCTTATCTCTAAAATGGGGATTCTAGTGGTGGCTGTGAAGTCTACAGGGATGAATTGAAGGAAATTCGCAGGCTCGGGCCTGACAAAGGACTCTTTGTTACGGCACAAAGATCCGCGTGGCTCATTGCTATAAACAGGAACTGGAGGACTAAGGCAGGCTCTGAAACAATTTGAAAGTCTGGATTTCACCTGGGGACTATCTAAAAGTTAAGTCAATTGAGAATATTACTAGTCCAACAGGGTGGCACACCTTGGGAGGCTGAGGCAGGAGGCTGGAAAATTTGAACCCGGACTGAGACCCTATCTCAAAAAGGGATGGGAAGGTAGCAAGGGTGAAGGTTCTGAGTTCAATTCCCAGCACTTAGGAAAAAAAAAAAAAGCTATTACTGATATGTGATTGCCTTAAACTGTGGAGGTGCCTCCTCCTAAATCTTAAGGCCCCCGGGCTCCCCAGTCGGGCGAGGGGAGGTGATTTTCCGCTGGTTGGTTCGGCCTCCCCTTTGACTTGATCCTGCCCTGTGCCGGCATCGCTCGGGCCAGTGGTTCGCGGATCATCGGGCTCCGCCCAAACCTACCGAGTCGGAACGAGGGGTCGGGAGGGGAACCGGCAAATCCCCTTTTGTAAGTACCTCCCCCTGCGGATTTGCAAGCGGCAGGGTCCTGGGGCCGCCAGGGCACAGGCCACCAGAACAGCGTAGCGCTCGGCACTGAGCCATGTCTCAACTTTTTAGCCTTTGAAACTTATTTGAAAAAAGTTCGTTTACCTTCTGGTAAACAGTGCAAGCTTCCTCGGCGCCTGCTTCACCGAGGAGAAAGCCGGCGCCACTCAAACAACAGGGGGAGAGAGGGGACCCACGCCAGTCCCTGTCTCACCTTGTTAGCATCCGTGAAGAACGCCCCCACCCCCGTGCCTTACTGCGGCAATTTAAATGCTAATGCACTTAAGTGCACTAACTTTTAGCAGCCAGAAATGTTTTTTATGACAATTTTATTTCTCTCCTGTGCGTTCTATCCTGTCCTTTGTTTTTTGTTGTTGTTTTTTTTTTTTTTTTTTTGGTTAGAAGGGCGTGCGTTTAAATTCCTTGACCTTTCAGACTTAAAAAAAAAATAATAATCCTACCCTAGAAGCTTCTCAGCAGGCCTGTAAAGGCGCCGAGCTCGCCCACCCTCCGCCCGAGCGCACAGCTCCAGTGTGCTGAGTCACCTCGTCTCTGCGGGGTCAAATATTTGCACGTAGGAAAAGTACCGCAGAGAAATCGCTCGGGAAGCCGCCGGCGGGTATGTTGGCGTTTGAATCTCAATGAGGCTGGCGAGGGGACCTTGTCCAGATCCCCGGGAATCCATAGAGATGTTAAAACCTGGCCCTGGAGGCCTCTAAGGAGCCTCGTCCGGGGTCTCTCTGGCGGGTGGTTTGTTGATGAACTTTTGAAAATATTTTCTTGACGCTGAAAGTGAAAATGAGCGCGGGTGGTGAAGCAGTTTTCCCGCTGTGATTAACAAAAGGCGAAAAGTTGCCTCTTCTGGTGTTCTTAGTTGATAATTTTGCATAATGAAAATTCTTGGGTTTGTTTTCTTTTGGAGAACTTCTGACACAAATTAAAAAAAAAATTCAAGAATAAGCCAGATATCGAAAGTTGTCACCTTACTTCAGTTTAACCTCCAGAAAGCCCGTTTTCCTAAATTGATCCTGCCATGCACCGCGCAGTGGGGGACGGAGCTGCTGCGCTTACGGGAGGTGGCAGGTCGCTAAGTTTTCCCCAGAGTCAGAAAGGCTGCTGATCCCTCGCTGCACATGTGGGTTAGGGATCAGTATACAAGTCATGAGAACTTGCGTGTAGGACTGCTGTTTTACTTTTGTGATGTAAAAGCGGTTCCCTTTATGCATTTGGGGTTCCTCTAGTAGGAAGTCAGGAAGCTGACCAGGATTACTCCTGCTCTTCCCACATGGAGGAAATTGGCCGGACAACCCAGGGACACGTGTTCCTCCAGCGTGCTAGGTGTCCAGGGGCAGCACCCGGTCCCTTTGTGCATGGAGCCTGGGGTGGGGGCCCGCACGGGCACCATGAGCATCTGAGACAGCTTCCTCCCCGATGCCGGAGGCGGGCGGGGAGCCGGACTCGCCCCTCCTGCTGCGTGCCTGAGTCCCCTTATGAAGGAAGAGCCTTTCTTGTGAGTACCTCAAGGGCTAAGCATTCCCCGAGTCGGGGACAGGGGGCGTCTGGGCCCAGGCTGGCGACTCCACTGCCCGTGATCGGGCGTGAGCACCCTGCAGGCCGCCTGGGGCTCATGAAAGTGACGGGTCCACAGCAGGCGACCCTCATTGCGGAAAGAGCAGGGACGTCACCTGTCAGCTGAGGTTCGCACTGCCCCTTGGTGAGCAAGGCAGAGGGGGCGAGGGTGGCAGGGGGTGAGGGAGAGGCTGGGGTGGGAAGGGCAGGACGGCTGCACAGGGGACTCAGAGGAAGGAGATCCGCTTCTAGCTGCCCTGTAGAGAACACTTACAGAGGACAGGAGCCATGTGCTCACCATCTAGTTCCCTTTAGATTGATGGACATATCGCAGTGCCTTAAAAAAAATTACACAATCCAAAATACAACATCCCCCCGCCCCCCACTAAACTATCTGCCTTTCATCTCTCTGCTCCCTGACTAGATCTGGAATGGGACCGGCACTGCCGGGAGTGATATATAGGCCTTTGGGGGTTAGGACAAGGACTCAAGGCTCCCAGCATGCAGCAGTGGTGCAGTATAGGTATAGTGACTGGGCTGACACTTATTTTTACAGTACCATAAAAATCTGTGCCTTCACCCTGAGCTACATCCCTAGGCCTTTTTATTTATTTTATTTTTAATTAATTTTTTTTTGTTTTGTATTGGGGATTGAACCTAGGGCTTTCACACTGAGCTATATCCCAGCCCACTTTTTATTTTATTTTTAAGTGTGTTACTAAGTTACTAATTGCTCAGGCTAGGCTCAAACTTGGGATTCTCCTGCTTCAGCCTCCTAGAGCACTGACATTATAGCCACGTGCCACCGTGCTCAGCTCCGACATGGCTTTAATTCTCAGATGTTTATAAGCTTTGTGATCTGGGACAGTGGATTGGAGCCCTATGAAATTAGGGTGGATCCTTTTTTAGGTCCTCACCTGGAACCAGAGGGGACGCTTGGCCAAGTGGCATTTTTGTTCTCCTTTCCTTAGAGGCCCAGACAGGACTGGGTCAGAGACTAAGCATCCCTGGGGACCATGAGAAGGAGCCGGGGTGCCCTGGGCTGCTGCCTCTGGTTGAGCAGAGATGTGCAGTTGCTGAGTGAGCTAGCCATGCCGGGTGTTGACCCAGGAAAACCATTAAGGATGCGGCCCCTGGCAAGATCCAGGCAGGCAAAGGAGTGGTGCGAAAGGAGTGAGGTAGAGGGAAGGAGTAGGAAGTGACTAGAGAGACGTAAAGGGAGGGAGGTCAGGCTGCTGAGCAGCATTTAAAAAACATTGCATTTTAACTGTACGAGAACTACGTAACCATTGGAGGATTGTGAGCAGAGGAGGGGGGATTGAGAGTTTTAAAAGTTTACTGAGAGGCTGGGAGTCTATGGGAATCTAGCTGGGTGGTTAGAATGTTTGCCTAGCATACTGGAAGCCCTGGGTTTGATTCTCCAGCACTGCATAAAAGTTAGCTTGGCACTGTGGTGCATGCAGGTAATCCCAGCACTCAGGAGGCCGAGGCAGGAGGGTGGCCATGAGTTAGAGGCCAGCATGGGCTACATTGTGAGTTCTGGACCAGCCCTGGACTACAGAGCAAGTCTGGAGAAATAGCTCAGCAGGTAAAGTGCTTGCCTAGCACTAAGTATCTGAGTTCGATTCCCCAGCACCACATAAGCCAGGTGTGGCAGCGCATGCCTGTAATTCAAACAATTAGGAGGCTGAGGCAGGAGGATTACTGTGAGTTCAAGGCCAGCCTGAGCTACATAGTGAGTTCAGAGTGAGACCCTGCCTCAAAATAAATAAATACTTAAATACATAAATAAATACTTAAATACATAAATAAGTAAAATAAAGTGAAAATAAAAGCGTCATTGATTACTGTGCTGAGAATAGACTGCTGGGACAATTTGAAGTGGGAAGTCCGGTTAAGAGCCATTGTGGAATCCCAGGCAAAAGATAATGGCTCAGACCAGCGTTCATAAAATCAGAGGGGGCAGGAAGTGGGCTGATTCTGTGTACATTTTGAAGGTAGAAGCACTGAGGTTGGCCCTGGGCCAGAAACAGGGTTGGGAGGCAAACGGAAGGTAAGGCTTGGCCCCCAAGTGTTGCCGGGAGCAGCTGGAAGTTTGGAGTTGCCGACATGGGGACTGGCTAGACTTGGTGATAATGCCCCAGGCTCATTGAGTTGAGTACTGGAGAGAGGGGGGTGGTGGGAACGTCACCTGCACATAGACATGGACAGCCTGAGACAAGGAGGTCACGAAGGGAGGGGAAAGTGGACGGGGAGGAGAGGGATCCAACAGCTGAGGCTTGGAGCGCTCCACTACTGAGAGTTCTAGAAGAAGAGGAGGGATTGGCAGAGGCCACAGGAGAGGTCATGATCTTCAGGCTGACAGCTGGGAAAGAATTCTGGATGAGAAAAAGGGTGAGTGCAAAGGCCTTGAAGTTTCAATCCCAAGTACTTTTTTTCTTTTTTGAGACAGCATTTCTGTAGTTTAGATAGTCCTGAACTCACTATGTAGCCTAGGGTGGCCTAGAACTCAATGGCAATCCTGCCTCAGCCTCCTTAGCACTGAAATTAACAGGTACACGCTGCCATGTCCGGTTAATTTTTATGTGGTGCTGGGGAATCACTCTAACTCTTGAGCTATGTCCCCACCCCTTAATCCTAAATACCGTGCCCCCGCCCCCCATGACTTGGGGACAGGGTAAGGGGTGGGAGCCAATTTAGACACAGTATTTGGAAAAGGCATGAAAACAAACAAAACTACAGTAACAACAACAAAAACCAAAACTCCGAGGTATGAAGATTTGGGAGGAGAGGGGACAATAGTGGCACAGCCTGGGGAGTGCTCAGGTGGGGTGGCTGGAGGTGAGGCTGAAATGACCTTCCCTCATTTGGGGGGGACTTAATACTCAAGGCTTGGGGAGTTTATTTCACAATGATGAGGATGATGATGGTGGGTAAGATTTTCAGAAATCTTACTCTGCCTGAGAGAAGCTGTCTTTAACTCACAGTCTGTCCTTTTCAGCTACGGACTGTCCCGCCTCCTGGAGGCTGGGCCCATCTTTTCTGGGCCTCTGAGAGCTCCGGCTGAGTGCATGAGCTTTCCTGGAGAGGAAAAGGAGGTGTTTTTCCTGCAAAGTCTCAAGGTAGCTTGGGGGTACCTTTGAGGGAGCTCAGCTAGGGACTTGGTGGGCTTTGCTTGCATGGAATGCTGTTCTGATAGCAGTGTGATGAGGAGTGGTTGAAGGTGGCTGGGAACGTGAGTGGGGGAGACTCATTTGAGTTCACTTAGCTCAATGTGAGGTGGGTGCAGAAAGAGGTAAGCTGTGCCTTACGGGGTGCGGGTGGGGTCTTAGAGAAATGAGCTGGAACTGTGGAGTCAAGAGTCCAGGAATTGAAATAAATAAAACTCATCTATCATTTACCTACCTACCTACCTAAGTACCTACCTACCTACCTATCATCTATCTAATGCTTTTCTGAAACAGAATCCCTCGCCAACAAATCATCTCTTACTCAAATGGCGAAGGGCACATGCTTACCCTCCCATTACCTTAGTGCTTTAGGGAGGATAAAAAAAAGCCTCTTAGACTCCAAAGATGAAGGCAAAAGTTCCAAATATCGATGCAAATTTGAGAAAGTGACAAAGATCAGTGATACTTGATATTTCCTTTAATGAGTCAGTGGATCTGATTGCTTTCAATACATAAGGAAGGAAATTTACACACAATTTTAAACACTTTGAGACAGGTTCTCAAATTTTTGGCCTAGATTGGCCTTTGGCTTTGAACCTGTGATCTTCCTATGTCATACTCCTGAATTGATAGAAATTTAGGCATAGGCCAATAATATTTCATTATTGATTCCAAAGGGATTTGGAGCCTGTGACTTGCAAGGATTTAAAAGATTTGGTAGCCAGGCATGGTGATGTATGCTTGTAATCCTAGCACTCTGAGAGGCTGAGGCAAGAGGATTTAAAAAATCAAGTTGAACCTGGGCAATTTAGCAAGACCCTCTCTCAAAATGGAAAGAGCTGGTGATGTAGCTCAATGTGAAGGTCTTGGGTTCAATCCCCGGTTTAAAAAAGAAAAACTAAGTTGTATTGTTGTAGCTAGAATACTTCCATTTTCCCACTTATTTGTTTGAAAGAGGGTTTTGTTGTTGTTGTTGTTTATTTGAAAGAGTTTGTGAGAGATGGCATCTATAAAAATAATTTAGTGATGCAATTATATCAAGCTTTCCTTATAATATTGGGTTGTTGTAAAAGTCACAAATTGTTTTTTTCAGCAGATGGCACTAGTTCATTTTTGGAAGTACCTGAGTCAGTTGCATCTATGTTATTGCTATGTCATTTGACAGATGACAGTTCTAGCTTCATTCTAAAAATATTTAGTGATTTGGTTGAATTTTGGAGATTTTACAAGTTGAGGATGGAGGACCAAACTGTGCATTTTCACCAGAATTTACTGTTTTGTTCCCACAAAGAGAAGAGCTTTGCATCAAGCTTCTAAAAAATTGTGTGCAGTTTGTGGTGACAAGGCTCTACAAGAATGTCGGTGCCAATGAAAATTACATGGTGGCCATTTTGATCGCAATGACGCTTCTCGGGCAAGGAGACCCTGCCAAGTGGGTGATGGCAAAATAAAGGCATTGACTGAATCGGACCCATGTTACATGATGTAGGCCATTGTGGAAACAATGAACATCCATCATGTGAGCATTGGCGACCACTTGAAGTCACTGGGACACATGAGCTTGATATTTGGGTTCCCCATGAGCTCAAAACATTTCTTTTGACAGTGTGCGGAAACATTTGCAACACGCTCATTAAAAGTGAAGAAAATGATCATTTTTTGAAGCCGCTCATAACTGGTGCCAAGAAGTAGATTATTTACAACCATCTGGTGCGCAAATGATTCACTTCAGACAACATCGAAAGTAGACATTCATCAGAGGACCACTATGCTGTCAGTGTGGTGGGATTTCAAAGGTGTCCACAGAGCCAAACAATTAATTTGGATGTGTACTGTCGGCCATTGGATGATTTGAACAAATCTATCATCCAGAAGCATCTAGAATGAATTAATCATCAAGGAGTTGTGTTTCAGCTTGACAATGTGAGACCACACATACGTCTGATCACCTGTTAAAAATTACTGGAGCTTGGATGAGATGTGCTGCCACAGCCACCAGACTCACCTGACCTTGTGCTGTCACACTTCCGCTTGTTTGGCTCTCTTCAGAACTCCTTGTGTGGTTTAATGTTCCATTCAGAAGAGGCTGTAAATCAGTACCTTGTCCAGTTTTCCACCAATAAAGATAGGCCCTTCTACCAAGGAATTATGAAGCTCACTGAAATTTATATATAAATTTATATATAATTTTTTTTTGGGGGGGGATAAGGTCTTCCTTTGTAGTTAAGGCTGGTACTGAATTCACTATGTAGCCCAGACTTGAACTCATGACAATCCTTCTGTCTCAGCCTCCTGAGTGCTAGAATTGCAGGTGTGTGCCTGGATAATTTTTATATATGTTGGGGGGATCAAATCCAGGGCCTTGCACACACTAAGCAAACACTCTAACCACTGAGCTATATCCCCAGTTCTTTTTTTCTTAAAGGCTGTACAAAGGCCCAGGATTCAATCCTAGTACTGCAAAAAACAAACCAACCAAAATCAATAAGTCAATCAATCAGTAATAAATATAAAGCCGGGATATATTGCATTTCAATGTGAAGGGCCTGGGTTCAATTCTCAATACCACAAAAAGAGGAGAAGAGGCAGGAGGAAGAGGATAGAGACAGAGGGTTATCAGTAAAAGGCCTTTTGGGTTCTGGGAATTGAACCTAGTGCCTTGCACATACTACACAAGTGCTCTAGTACTAAGCCATATCCCCAGGCCCCAGTAAGAGATCTTTAAAGCATAAAAACAAATTTGATTTAAGATCTGTAACATAGACATTTGAACTCCAATTTTTTGTAGCTTCTATTCATAACAACTTCTCGGTGGAAAGCACCTAAACGTTCACCAACTAATGAATGCATAAACTAGATGGGGGTTTTTTGTTTGTTTGTTTGTTTTTTTGAGACAGGGTCTCGCTCTGTGGTCCAGGCTCGTCCTGAATTCACTTCAGAGCCCAGGCGGGCCTTGGACTCACGGCAATCCTATCTCAGCCTGCTGAGTGCTGGGATTACAGGCATGTGCCACCAAGCCCAGCTTATGTGGTGCTGGGGAATCGAACTCAGGTACTTACCATTTGGCTTAGCGCTTGTTTGAGCGCTTTAACCGCTGAGCCATTCCTCCAGCCCTAAACTAGATGTTTTTAAAATATCACTGGATAATGAAAGAACTAGACACTGATTCATGAAACAGTGTGGATGAACCTTGAGAACATTGTGTTGAATGAAAGAAGCTGTCACAAAAGACTGCGTATTGCATGATGCTGTTTGTATGAAATGTTTGGAACAGGCAAATTTCTAGAGACAAGGAGTAGATGAGTGGTTACTTAGGGCTGTGGAGGGGCTAGTGGGCAGTGACTGCTAGTGGGTACAAGGTTTCTGGTTGGGATGTGCTATGGTTTGAATTTGGAGTGTCCCCAAAGGCATCATGTATTTGGATGTAGTGTGATAACCGTGGAACCATGTGCTGTTGGGAGGTAGGTCTTGGCTTGAAAGGGCTGATGCTTAGGGCTTGACCTGAAGGCATTGTGTGAACATGTTTATAGGATGAAAAGTTCTGTCTTTGTTACGTTTTCCTTGGTGGGACAGAATATTCACAATATAAGGGAGGAAAGACTTATTTTAGCTCACAGTTTCAGAAGGTCTCACACAGTCAAGGCAGAGCTTTCAGGTGTGTGTTATTGACTTGTGGGCCACGAAATAAGGGAGGGGTATCTGCCACTGGATGTGGGGCCACCCAATTGACAGCTTGAACTAAGTAAAGGGAGGATGAAGAAACGTTATAGCTTCTTCCTAGGAAAGCTTTGCTCTCCCCTGAGTTGCTAGCTCCTCATTTGCTTGGCTTCTGCCTCACTTGACTTTTGTCTGCAGTGCCCTGAGTCACTCTCCGGCCTCTGCCATGTTCTTCCACTGTTGCTGGATGCCCATGATCAGACTGTGTGAGACCTTCTGACCTGTGAGCTAAATACATCTTTCCTCCCTTAAACTGTGGTGTCAGGTGTTCTGTCAGAGCAGTGAGAAAGTCACTGAGACAAAAATATTTTCCAATTGTGATGTTTGCAAACTGAATACACTAAAAGCCATCAATTGCATAGTTTACATGGATGAATTGCATAGTGAGTGATTTGTATTTCAATGAAGCTGTTAAAATATCTGTGGAAGAAATGGAATGAAAATAAGAGTTGCAGCAGAAACGTGAATGGTGTAACATTCCATTAAAAAGACCTTGTACAAAGCACTATGGGCTAGGTTCTTTACAACGGCCTGAACTTGGGATTTTAAAAAGTTGAACAGCAAATTAGATTTTTTTTGTTGTTATTGGAATTGAACCCAAGACCTTCACACTGAGCTATATTCATAATCCTTTTTATTTTTTGAGATAAAGTCTCCTGAATCACTAAGTTGCCCAGTCTTTTCATGATCTTTCTGCCTCAGCCTCCCAGAGTGCTGGGATTGCAGGAGTGCACCACCACATCCAGTTCAAGTTAGAAGAGTATTGCAAGGAATATGTTGTTTTTAGTTTAGGAGAGTCCTAAGCAAAAAAGCTTGAGGTCCAAGAAAGTAGTTCTCCAAAAGAGAACAGTTAGATCAACAAAGAAAAGAAAAATCAGAGAAGGAATATTAACAACACCAGCACATGAAGAAAATGCAGGAAACGTAGAGGTACTTGAAATCGGAGGGAAGATTATATTTCCAGATAAAGAGGAGCGTTGGGCATCACTTGGGATCACACAAGCCCAGGAATTGAAGTTATAAATGAACTGCAGTCCAGTGCAGAGGGTGATGGCTGGAAGCAGAGTCCACTGAGGTCAGGGGAGGGGATCCAAGGGGAGCAGTGAAGACACTGGCTGGCCAGCACTCTCCTAAGAAGCCTCATTTATTCGGATGTAGTGGGGTAACCGTGGAACCTCGTGTTATTAGGAGATAGGGTCTGCCTCGGAGGGGCAGATGCTTGAGTTTGGCCTGAAGGGATTGTGTTAATTTGTGGAGATTGTGAGGGTGCCCAGGACTGATCTTTCAGGTGTATGTTGTTTAATTGTGGGCCTGGAAGTGAGAGAGAGGCACCTACCCTGGGCGTGGGGAACCCAGCTGGCAGCTTGGACTGAGTAAAGGAAGAAGAACCTTTGTTATGGCTTCTTCCTGGGAAGGCGCTGCCCTTGCCTGAGTCTCCAGACAGCAGCTCTCTTCATTCTGCCCCTGCTTCGCTTGGCTTCTGTCTGCAATGGAGTGAGCAGCTCTCTGTCCTCTGCCATGTGTGTCCACTGGTGCCACCTGCCCTTGAAAGGACTGCAGGAGACCCTCTGTAACTGTGAGGTAAATAAACCTTTCCTCCCTTAAATTGTAGATGTTGGGTATTTTGGCCCAGGAACAAAAACTAAGACATACAGTAAGTTAAAGAAACAATCTATATCAAACGCTGATGGAGATAGTCAGACATGGGTGGTGGAGGCACTGCCTCTTTCTTCCATGGCTGCCCACAGAATGGAGGCCAGCCTAGGTTCTGGGACAGCTGGTTGAGCTCAGGGGCGTGTGCAGTGTAAGACTAACGACCATCCTGTAAACATTCACAAATTCTTTCCTCCATTGCTTCACTGGTATTCCAGTTGACTTGAACTTACTGTGTCATTTTTGACCTCTTATGAAATGATCTTGACAATAACTGCAATAACACAAAAGAGGAAAGGAAGTGTTTAGTAATATGACGGGAGAGCCGGGGCTGGGATGAAATGTCTTGCAGTATTTGCCACTGCAGCAGGAAGAGGAAGACTGAGTAAAAGGAATTTCTTACATTTCTGACATATGGAGAGATTTATGTGATTCATTTGAAGATCGCACTGTATGTGGCAAAGCCGTAGAGGGGGAACTGACTTCTTCCTCTAAGCCCTCCCAATCTTTGTATTCATTTATGTTCATGGTTTTATGTTTATGCTTTGAAGACAACGTTGTCAGTGCCCAGAGAACCACCTGGCTCCAGGTGGATAGATATGAAGTTCCCTGGCAGTCAGTAAGCCATTTTCTAGGACAGCGGTCCCTTACCTTTTTGACACCAGGGACTGGTTTAGTTAAAGATCATTCTTCCTGGGACCCGTGGAAAGGGGGTAGCTGTTAGGCAGTAGGTTGTGGGAATGGCACCTGCAGCAGGAGACCTGGTGGGCTGGGGCACTGGAACTTAACAGGAGCGTGCTGACGGGGGTGGAGCCTCACTTGCTGCTCCTTCTGTACTCACTGCTGGCCTGTGTTGGCGTTATATTCACTCGTATGAGAAACTGCTACATCTCTCTCGAAATAGTGTTCATACATGTCACTGCTTTGAAATAGTGGGAATAGTGGGAGTTATTTGATCCAGCAGTACTCAGTTCTTCCTTCCTTTACTCAGTCTTGTTGTTTAATATGTCAGTAGAGCAGGACCTGAATTCCCCCACTCTGGGAGGCTGAGGCAGAAGAAGCACCAGTTCAAGCCTAGCCTAGTCATGTTAGTGACCTAGTCAGACACTCACAATATCATAACTAAAAAATGGTCTGGGGATATAGCTCAGTGTGATGGCCCCAGGAGGAGTGCCATCCCTAGCATCTCTCTCTCTCTCTCTCTCTCTCTCTCTCTCTCTCACCCCTTAATAAAAAGGCACATAATGTTCCCACATGAGATAGGTTTTGGTAACTGTATGTCATACGCTTCTGTCCCTGCCTGTATATTTTACCTCGCTCTGAGAAGAGGCTGCCAGAGGAGTGCAAGGCCTAAAAAGCAATCAGAACCTCCTTTGGGTTTATAGTCTCATGACAGGAACTAGAGGCCCAGAGATGAACTCAGTCAAAGTGTAAGGCACTGCTAGAGGCATGGCCAGACGGGAGTTGGGTCCGGTCGACTTGCAGAGCTGGTCCTCAGCTGAGTCTGGGATGAAGGGAGGAGCAAGAGATAGGATGACATGGCCAGGGAGAAAAAAGCAGGAAACCAGAGGAATGTGACTCACGTGCTCACCGTGTAGATGATGTTTATGGTGACTGGGGAGAGAGGGGTATGGTTTGGAAAGGAAGGCTTGGTGGTGAAGCAGAGATTTTTTAAAAAATAGTTTTATTACTAATTAGTATAAATGAGGTACAATAAAGCATACTCGGGGAGTTTTGACATATTTTATATATACTTTGGTAACATATTTTGAAAACATCACTGTCTCGATAGCAAACATATCCAGCACTCCTTCGGAGCCCCTGCTGCCCCAGCACCCTCAGCGACCGCTCAGCCGCGTTTGCCACGCCGCTTGCTTTGCTTTTCTAGAAATTTATATGACTGCTTCTCACAGGGCATGCTTTTCTGGTCTGGCTTCTGTCTCCTGCAAGAGCACATTTGGGATGGATTCACCGTGGTGCAGACTGGCAGTGCATTTCTGTTTCTTTTTCTGAGTGTTATTCATGACAGAACTGCACACTCTGGAAAGGGAAGCAATTAGCCCTCGCTTCCATAGTCCAAAAACTTAAAAAGGAGTGAGATGTGTATTCCTATCAAAGGGGAATGGGGGTTAAAAATGGCTGAGAGCTGCTGCTTTGGCGTGCGGTCAGAGCGCATTCCAGCCCCGAGATGTTCTTACCGGCAGTGCTAAATTTGAGCACATTTGGAAATATTTTGGACCTGAATAAAGGCAGGACATCAAAACAACCACTGCAGCCAAGCAGGCCTCTGCAACCGCAGAGCCGATGACGAGAAGATTGGTAAAGTCGCGGCCTGATGAAGCGTTCTGAAAGCTTCTCATGTGTCATCTGCTTTCTCTACAAACCTCCTTACTTGGTAGATAAGGGGCAAGAATTGTTTTCCACGTTGCATAATTAGGAAATGAGGTAGAGGGCGTTTCAGAGAATTATGACCTACTATCACAGCGCATCAGGGGCAGGCTGAGGATCTCTCACTCCTGACCCCAGCCTGGCTAGTAGGCAGGGCTCGTGGTTTTAGAGAAGAGGCAATAATTTCACTTTCACTTTTGTTCTTGCTTGGGTTGTGGAGAGTTTTCAGTCTGGAGGAGTTAAGGGTTCTCTTTTCCTTCTTTTGTTTTACAGCTTTCGCCTCTTCTTGGTAAATACCAGTATGCATATTGACTAATCAGTGGAATCCACCAATCTAATGCCTATTATTTATTTATTTTATTCATTTCTTTAATTTTGTGGTGCATGGGTATTGAGCTCAGGGGCTTCACACACTTCTCCAGCCTGATTTTGTGTTTGATTTTGAGACAGGGTCTTGCTGAGTTTCTACATTGCGCAGACTGGGCCCCAACTTGCCATGGGGACCACAGGTCTGTAGCCTTATGAATGGCTCTTTTCTAGTCACCGAGGAGACACTGACTTGGATTAACCCTGGAGGTTATTGCAGAGTGGTTGGGATGAACGTGCCAAAGGAGAATTAAGATAATTTTAAGGGGGGCGGGGAGGAATCAAGGATAATTTGAGAACTTGGGGACAGTTATTTGTGCTCTTTCCTGAGAAAATGCACACACATGCACCCAGGCATCTGGTTTTGCTATGATGTCAGGAGTCCTTACCCAGCCCCTAGGCTCGTCTTTAGCGTGACCACAGGCTGAGTGTTTTAGGCACAGAATGAAATAGTAGTGTCTTGAAGGAAACACAGAGCCGCAGTTGTTGAATAGAGAGATTAGAGATGGAGAGCCAAGTGGGTCAGAGGTTCTGGCAGGTGGGTGGGGCTGGCGGGGCTTCCATAGACAGGCCTTGGAGAGGGGGTGTGCGGGTGGGTGAGGTATTAATCTTACAGAGAGAAAGTCAGAGAAAGTCAGGAGACGTGGGGAGTAAGGAAGTACATGTCTGTTTCAGAAGTCCATTCTGGCTGGAGGACCGATGATATGAATAGGAATCTTCACAGCCCCAGACAGGTAGGTAAGCGATCGTCTTATGGGTGGTACTGAACGCAAGGTGTGCCAGGCCTGTAATCTCAGCCCTCAGCCTGGGATGAGGCAGGAGAATTGCAAGTTCATGTCCAACTTTGGGCAATTTAGTGGCTTAGCTAGACCTTGTCTCAAAATCAAAGCTAAATTAAAAAGGGGCCGGGGGGAAAAGGCAAAGCAAGGTAAGCAATCTCTAATTTCCCCCTGTGAAATATTTTGCAGTTCCTTTTATTTCTTTATGTTTCAGATGGTATGTTTCCAGGTGTGTGTGTATAATAAATATATAGTTTAAGGAAGTTATAAGAAAAATCTCATGTAATCTGATCTTATTGATACATTTTGTTATGGTTTGTGAACATTCTTTTTTATCCCTCCCCCAGCTCTAACCCATCTGTAAACTATATATGTAGCCTTTTAAAAACTATGCCACAGTTTATATAATTCTCTCAATATGCTCCTTAACATTTTTTTCTTGATTTTTAGAAGTTTACTGTCTTGTGGATATATATAAACTTTAAAAAACTGGGGGGCTAAGGGAGTTGCTCAGTGGTTAGAGTGCTCAGAAGAGAATGCCGGAGACCCTGCGTTCAGTCTCCCAGAACCGCAAAAAATTTAGCCGAACTTGGTGGCACACACGTGTAATCCCAGCGTCCAGGAAGCTGAGGAAGGAGAATTGCTGTGAGTTCAAAGCCATCCTAGGCTACACAGTGAGTTCAGGACCAGCCTGAGCTACAGAGTGAGAAGAAAGAAGGGAAAGAAAAGAAAGAAAGGAAAGAAAAGAAAGAAAGGAACCTGAGCAGGCATATATCAATAAGTGGCTCTCTGAAGGGTTGTTTGCCAGCTCTCGCATTGTATTTGTGCTATTTTTTTTTTTCCTTGCAGAATCCTTTGTAGTCCTCCTACATTGTATTTGTGCTATTTTTTTTTTTTCCTTGCAGAATCCTTTGTAGTCCTCCTTAGCCTGTTAAGCTCTGGAGCTCCTCAAACCTTCCCCTCCTGAGGCTCTTTTACTTTGAATAGTTCTCCTACTGATTCCCATTCAAAATAAGCAAGAATGTGTCAAATACCTATCACATGCCAAGCTCTGTGTTTCACATTATTCAAATTATTATATAATTTTGTGTGTGACCACAGGCCTGTCACGTCCTGATGCATATCTTTATTTTACAGATGTGGAAACTCAAAAGAAAAGTGTTGACTTTCCCAAGGGCCTGGTTGCAAAGGCCTCTGGGATGTTTCTGTGTTTACCGTCCCAAATCTGCATCTTTAGCCTCCATCCCTGAGTTTCGCAGCTGAGTATCCTGGTAGCCAGTTTACATTTCCATCTGGGGCTGCCACGCACACCCCAAGCTCAGTATTTCCAAGTCAGCTGCTGGTCCTCTCCCCAGACCCACCCTTCCTTCACCTCAGGAGGTCCCCACTCCAGCCTTGGCACTCATTCTTTCTTCCAACTCCCCACCCAGGTTTATGCTTGCCGGTTGGAGATGCTGATCGCTACCCTTCCCCGGCTATGTGGAGATCAAGCTGCCAGGCTAGGGGCATCTGGGGTATACATAGCTCAGGGGTAGAGTGAGTGTGCAAAGCCTTGGTTGGGTTTGATTCCCAGCATCAAAACAAAACACAAAACCAACGGAACAAGCACAAGAACAAAGCCCAAGTCATGTCTGGTTTAGGTAGTGCCTCTGCAGCTCACATTCATGGCCCCTCCAGCGGCTTTCCTTCTCCTCCTCTTCCTCACTACTACAGGTTGAGCAAATGGAGCTCTCGAAAACTTGTCCTGCGGTCTCTCCACCTGAAAAGCTTCCCACCGTTTAGAATGCAATTCAAGTTTCTGACCAGGAACAAAGCCCCTTGCGATTCGCTCTTTCGGGTATGGGCGTCTTTCTCAGTGGCATGCGCCACCCCCTGGGGCTGGATCGGGATCCTGGCCTGGTCCTTCCTCCTTGGCACTGCCCACATCCACTCCTATTATCTTTCAAGATCTGGCCGAGGTGTCAGCGACAAGGTGCCTTTTTTCCTCCCCTCCCCCACCTCACCTCCAATGTGCCTAACTCCTTCATAGAAGTTATCTGATCCCATCTTGTGTGGTTACTCCAGTGTTTTTCCATTTCCTTGCCTTAGGAATTTTTTCTTAGGGCAGAGCTTGCGTAAGTTAGTCACCTCCGTAACCCTGCAGAATCTGATAGCACCCAGTGTGCAGCACAAGCACAGTACATGGCGTCAGCCTCTTTGTCCCTGTAAGGCCCGGGTGCACCTGGCCAAATTTCAGTCACTGTCTTGTCAGGGACAGGGCAACTGACGTTAAGGTTTTTGGAGATTTGACTTTATGAAGTTAAGCTAAGCTGGGCCAGCGGTGCAGTCCTGCAATCCCAGCACTCAGAAAGGCTGAGGCAAGATGATAACAAGCTTGACTCTAGTTAGGGTAAGTCAGTGACTCAGCAAGGCCCTGCCTCAAAATCAAAACCAGTAAGAGGGCCGGGGATGTAGTTCGTGCCAAGGCCCAGAATCACAAGAACACAAGTCCGTAAATAAGAGTGGTATCATTATTGTTATGAGGGATCGAGCCCGGGACCTTCACACTGTGTTACATCCCAGCCCCAAAGTCTCCAGGAATCACAGGCCTGTCTCCAGGCCTGGCTTTTCTTTTCTTTTTTCTTCTCTCTGTCTCTGTCTCTCTCTCTCTCTCTCTCTCTCTCTCTCTCTCTCTCTTTCTCTCCTTTTGACAAGTTCTCATTAAATTGCCCAGACTGGGCTCAAACCTGTGATCCTCCCACCTCAGAGTCCCAAGTATTATAGTTGAGGTTGCTGGCAGATGCCACCATGCCCAGCCAGACCTGTTGATGGAAGGAATGAACTGTGTCATCATGTTGTAGGAATGTGGAGGAAGAATATGTGGTTTTTTGTTTTTATTTTTTATTTTTTTGAGACAGGGTCTCAAAAAAGCCAATAGTCCAGGCAGATCCTGAACTCACTATGGATCCTAGGCTGGCTTTGGACTCAGGACAATCCTCATGCCTCACTCTCCTGAGTGCTGGGATTACAGGCGTTTGCCACTATGCCTGGCTTATGTGGTGCTGGGGAATCGAACTTGGGGACTTAGCACTTGCATAGTGCTTGCTAGGTAAGTGCCTTAACCGCTGAACCATTCCTCCAGCCCAACATGGTTGTTTTTAACCTCCCTTCTTTCCTTCCTTCCTTCCTTCCTTCCTTCCTTCCTTCCTCCCTTCCTCCCTCCCTCCCTCCCTCCTTCCCTTCCTTCCTTCCTTCCTTCCGTCCCTCCTTCCTTCTTTCCTTCCGTGCTGGGGATTGAACCCATTTCCTCCCACTGCTTCAGTGTTTTCAGTGAAGGAAGAAGCCAGGTATTTAGCAAAGTGAGAGACGGTGCTTTCACAGCTGGTTATTTGAAGATACTGGAGGAGCAGTAGTCATGCATTTTTGGTTTATATTATTATGCATGGACAATAATGGCAAAGACAGACACAATTTTGAAGATAGAGAATTGTCTTGCAAGATAATAGCGGGCAATACTCATTGAAAAGTAATTTTTTTCTGTTCTGGGAATTGAATGTGTTGAGCTATGTCTTCAGTTCTTTTGTTTGTTTAATATTTATGAATGTATTGCGACCGGGTCTCACTAAGTTGCCCAGTCTGGGCTGGAATTTATGATCCTCCTGCCTCAGCCTCCCAGAGTGCTGAGATTACAGGCATAGCCACCATGCCTGATTTCAGGTTAATCCTTTACTGAACTTGCTTGAGATAGAAAAAGAAGAATGGAAAGCACACATACACCTAGAAAGATAGCTGGTGTCCCGAGAGTCTTTTGTTTGCTCCCATTCTCACTCTCCTGGCTACGCCACCCTGCCTTCTCTCTGGGGTGTCCAGTGTGTGAACCACTTCAAAGGACCCTCGGGCTCCCTGGGAAGCCCCAGCAGATGAAGGGGAAGTAGGGAATAAGGTGGAGGCATTCATCTCCTTGGCTTCTCCTGTCACCTCCAGCTTGGCTGTATCTCTACATTGAAGGTCACTGGTCCTCCCATTGTCCCCTCTCTATGCCTTTTAGGGTTCCAGTGGCCACTTTCTGCCTGGCAACTAAGCGTGGACAGTGCTGCTTACTGGCCCTGGAAGCTTGCACTTTTTGAGAAATTTCCTGTGCTTCTACAGTTATAAGTAGACTCTTCATTAAATCCTCTCTGTACTTTTTTTGGGGGGTGGGGTTTGAACCTAGACCTGTGCGTGCCCGGAAGCATTCCACATCACAGCCCATCCTCTTTGTATGATGCAAAGTTGAAAATGTCATCTCTTTCTCTGCTGGGACTGTGACTGAACTGAGAAAAACTTGAGAAGGGGAGAAGGTGGTGGCTGAGTAGCAATACTGCCCGATGGCTCCTTATAGGCCCATTCAAAAAGTAGATATGTAGTTAAACCTACCTGCTCAACTTAGCTAGGAGAGGACAGAGAGCTCCAGGAGCTGAAAGGCCATGGGAAGGTTGGAAACTCCATTGAGGCACTAGAAGCTGGAGAAAATGCCAGCCTGGGAAGCTTCTCCACGGAGCCTGAAAAGGGCTGTGAGCCACTGGCAGCTGAAGGCCAAGGTAAGCCCAGAGCCCGGAGTGCAGGAATTGACAGCAGCTGGTAGCCCCGGCCTTCACAAATGAGTGTAAACTACAAACTCATTGTAAACTTCTCCTTGAAAAGGCCTCCTGGAACTTAGCAGACCAGCTTGGGAGAAGGAGCAGTTGGCAGCCATACTGGGCAGTAACATAGGTAGGAAGCCATTTTGAAAAGGGCCTGTGTCGGATTAGTTTAGAGTAAAAGAAGGCACAGATGGACTGCATATCAGGGAACTTGGAGACACTCGTAATCAGTGCCTAGGAAGGAGCTGCCACAAGAGAAAGTTGTCAAGAGGGGAGAAAGGCCACTGACCTTCTGAATTGTTTGGATGGGAGTGGGTATTTCAGAGGACAGACAGCCCCAGCCTCCAGGAGAGGGAAGCCAGGACAGACCAGCGAGCTTTGCTGAAGGGCTTTATGTGAATAAGACACCTTAGAGGCCATTGGATTGCTAGGTCTCCCCTGGCTGCCTACTCCCAAGCACAGAACTCAGTGAACTTCCAGCTCTCCCCTACCCTCATATAAATTCAAAGAAACCCCTAAGCTAGGCCATTAAAGTGAAATCCCTCAGCAGTCTAACCGTTGGAGTACAAGGCAAGAGGATAAATGGAGAAACTCCTAACTCCCCTGAGGCTAATGTCATGGGCCCTGAAATAGTGGAATTATCATAGGAAAGAAAGTAAAAAACCAAGTAGATGAGTAGGTTTATGAGAAGAGTCAGTTTAAATAAGATACTCTCAAAGAAATGCAAGTAATGATCAGCAGGCTTAAATAAGAATTTACTGAACAAACAATGGCCAATATAAAGCTTACTAAGCATACAGAAGACACAAACAAAAAGCTGGCTGAGGTAGATAAGGCAATGCAAGATAGGAAGGAATGTTTTGATACAGAAGTGGAAAAATCTGAAATCTAGCTGAAGTTCAGACTATGAAAGACTCAGTTGAAAGCAGGGGATGTCAGTGTGAATGAACATTGCAAGGACAAAACTTCAGACCTGGAAGACAAGGTTGAGAAAACTAACGTCATAATCAGGCCTAAGAAATGAGCAAAGTAGCTGGATACAAAAACTTTCGGATGACTCAAAGAGAATCAGCCTCAGAATTAGGAGTGTGGGAGAAAGGGCAGAAGACAGTACAGAAGGTGTAAAGAATTTATACACTGAACACGTGACAGAAATTTTCCTAAATGTAGAGAAAGAAATTAATATTCAGGTACAAGAAGCTTACAGAACACCAAATAACCTTGACCAGAAAAGAATCTTACCATGACTCATCATAATCAAAACTGTAGTAATTCAACACAAAAGGAATATTAAAAGGAGTAAGAGAAAAACACATTTTTCTGCCAAGGTAAACCCATCTGAATTACTACAGATTTTAAATATTTATTTTTTTTATTTCCTCCTGCCTCAGCAGTGCTGGGATTACAGGCATGCATCACCATGCCCAGCTTTAGGTAGTACTGAGGAATTAAACTCAGGGCTTTGTGTTTGTAAGGCAAATGTTTTAACGACTGTACCATTCTCCCAGACCACTACTATAGATTTCTTAATGCAACCCTGAAAGTTCAGGAGAGCCAGCCTGGAATGAAAACTTTCAAGCTTTAAAAGAAATTAAGTGTCAACCCAGGCTGTTGTATGGATACAAAATTATCCTTGAAAATTGAAGAAGTGGAAGTTTTACACCACCGAGAAGCCCTAAAGAAATCTGCAACCATCAGCCCATCATTGCAGAAAATATTTGAAATCTTAGAGAGAGGCAGAGAGAAGAGCAGCACCAAAGAACAGAAGAAAGAAAACATTGAAAGGGAAAATGTAATAATAATAAAAAAGAACAAAGAACCAACACTAGAAGAATCGGGTAATGGCAGGATTTGGTAAAAATCTTACAATACTTACTCCCGATGCTAATAGTCTTGACTTGTCAGTCAAGAGGCACAAAGTGACAGAGTTGATCAAAAACAAAACCCAACCATGTGTTGTCTGCAAGAGACATACTTTACCCACAAGAAAGCATACACAAGGAAGCTAAAAAGATGGAAACTAATATTCCAAGCTCCAGCAACAAGCAGAGTAGCTGTACTTTTCTCCAGTACTGTAGACTTCAAGCCAAACAGATCGTAAGAGAGGGAGATGGGCAATATACCGGTAAAAGGAACAATTCAAGAGGAAGGACTCACAATTATAAACATATATGCATCCACTGTAGGTGCATTCACTTGCATAAAACAGAAACTGCTAGACATGAAGGTCCCAAGTCTGTTGGGGCCCAACAGACCCGTGCACAATCATACTAGGGGACTTCAATACCCACAAGTAGATAAGTCAAGTGAGCTGCTTACAGCCTTAAGTGAGGCAGGAGCCAAGTAAATAAGGAGCTGTATCTGGAGACTCAGGTAAGGGCAAAACTTTCCCAGGAAGAAGCAGGTTTCTTCTTTTCTTTGTTTAGTTGAAGCTGCTAGTTGGGCCCAGGGCAGGTGCCCCTCCCTCACTTCCTGACCCGCAGATCAATAACACATAGCTGAAAGCTCAGCCTCGAGAGTCTCCCAATCTTTACAAGTTGACACAATCTTTCAGATCAAGCCTCAAGCATTCACCTCTTCCAACCAGACCCCACCTTCCAACAGCATATGATTCCAAAGTTGTTCCACTACATCCAAATCAATGAGGCTTTTGGGGGATAGGCCAGATCCAAGCCTTAGTATTCTGCCCCTGGACCTCAAAAGACTCATGTCTACCTTCTTATGCAAAATGCATTTAGTCTTTCTCTAAAAGTTGCCAAAGTCTTAGTTCTACCACTGCTACAAAGTCCAAATCTGAAGTCTCCTCTGAAACTCAAGGCAAACTCTTAGTGTTATTTCCTGTGGAAAAAGTTCCAACACACAATGACACAGGGTAAACATTCCCATTACAAAAGGGGGAAAGAGGAGGATAGAAAGAAAATGGGTCAAGACAAGTTCTAAACCAAGCAAGGCAAGGGTTAAATCCTTTAACTCCTTGTCCATCACAAGACAAGATGTGAACTCCAAGAGGCCTGGGTGGCCCTTCCACTGTAGCAATGCCTCTGCCGGAAGCTCCAATCTTGTCCCCTTTGAGCTGGCTCTGCTCACAGCCTGTGGCTTTCCTTAGCTGATGATCCATGTTTCTGGCATCTCCAAATTTCTGGGGTCTTCACTACACCCTCAACTTCTCCTTCACAACTTCATGCACTGCCTTCTCAGGGGCACAATGCCTGGCCTCTAAGACCTTCCTCTGAAATCTGGTGGGAAGCCTCCATGACCCTACAACTCTTGCATTCTGTATGCCTGTGAAGCCAGCATCACATCTGGCCCTCCTGGTCTTAGGCTGCAGCAACCTCCAAGTGCCTGCATGGCTGAACTCCAGGCAGCTGGAGTCTGGCAAAACTTCTCTCTTTGGCCTTACAGATGCTCTAGGGGATTCGTCTCAGAGGAAGGTCTTTTTCCTTTCTACCCTTTAATTGTTGAAGAGTGGGATCTTGCTGATTCCTGAGAGACCCTCAATACATCGTTTTATGGTCCTGACTACAAGTACTTGGCTTCTTTTTAATCTTAATCTGTTTAACATCTCTGTTCTTTTCTGTTCCACCTTTGCAGCCCCTTCCAGTCTTGTAAAGTTGAAAACTTTTTATATCATCTTTCTCTGCCTTTTTCTCCTTCTTTTCAGTGTAGAGCTGGTTAGAAGCTGCAGACAATGCCTATGCCTTCCCATGTGAAACTTCTTGAAACTGGCCTTTTCAAATTGTTGTTCTCTTGGCATTCTGGTCTTCTGAGCTCTTCCATCATCTTGCACCAAGCTCAGCTCACAGAATTCTAAGTCTTCTGTAGCCAGCATTTTCAAGCGTTTCCAAACTTTTCCCTTAAAATAGTTCCAAAGGCTTCCAAACCTCATTGTTAGGTAAAGTCATAGCAACAACCCCACTTCCTAGTACCAATTTCTGTCACAGCAACAAGAAAGTAACTAAGACAATGGCCATACTACCAACACTGATACACAGGTTCAGTGCAATCCCAGTCAAGATACCAATAGCATTTTTCACAGAACTAGAAAAAATGATCTGAAAATTTATATGGAACCACAAGAGACCTAGAATAGTCAAATCAATCCTAAGCAACAAAACAGAATCTAGAGGCATTACAAAGCAATGACAATAACGGCCACATGGTATTGGCCCCAAAAGAGGTGGATCAATGGAACAGAATTGAGGACGCAGAGACATTAAGTGGTTCTGGGTAAACTAGTGAGCCATATGTAGAAGAATGACACTAAGCCCATGTCTTTCACCATGTACCAAAATCAAATCAAAATGTACCAAAAGACCTACACTTTAAAATGAAAATATTGATTTTGGAGGAAGAAAATATAGGCAAAACATTTAAAGGCATAGGAAGGGGTTTCCTCAATAAGACATCCAAACACATGAGATAACACCAAGAATTGACAAATGGGATTATATCAAATTAAAAAGCTTTTGCATAGCAAAGGAAACAATCAACAGAGCGAAGAGAGAACTGATGAAACAGGAAAAAGTTTTTGCCGGTAACTCCTCAGATAGAGAACTGTTATGAAGAATGAACGAAGAACTTCAAAATATTAGATCCTCCAAAATAAAAGACTCAACCAAAAAATGTGCAACTGAAATGAATAGATAATTCTCAGAAGAAGAAATAATGTGTGAAGAAATGTTCAGCATCCTTAGCCATTAAAGAAATGTAAATCAAAACAACACTGAGGTTCATGTAACTTTAGTAAGAATGGCCAGTATTAAGAACTCAAAAATAACTAATGCTGGTGAGGCTGTGGGGAAAAAGGAACCCTATGTTGCTGGTTGGACTGTAAACTGGTACAACTGCTATGGAAAGCAGTATGGAGATTCCTCAAAAAACTGAAAATGGATATTCCGTTTGACCCAAGCTATACCTCTTCTGGGGATCTTCCAAAAAGAGGTCAAGTCATCATGCAAGAGAGATATCTATGTTTATAGCAGCACAACTTATAATAGCCAAATCTTGGGAGGCCAATATACGAACCACGGATGAGTGGATAAAGATGTGGTATATACACACAATAGGATACTGTTCTGCCAGAAAGAAAGATAAATTTGAGTCATTTGTAGGACAGTGGCTGCACCTTGAGACCATTATGCTTAGCAAAATGAATCAGACACAGAAGGTTAAATATTTTATGATTTCTCTAATATGAGAAGACCACAGACAATAAGAAAAAGTAAAAGAGAGGTGGAAGAAAGTAAGAAGATGGACTTTGTGGAAAAGGAAAAGGGGT
This sequence comes from Ctenodactylus gundi, assembly GCA_004027205.1. Classification (NCBI taxonomy): domain Eukaryota; kingdom Metazoa; phylum Chordata; class Mammalia; order Rodentia; family Ctenodactylidae; genus Ctenodactylus; species Ctenodactylus gundi. The sequence goes on from PVKB01007141.1 coordinate 34,104, forward strand.
TGAGAAGGTGGGAGAGGGAAAGGGATGTGATATGTAAATTTAAAAATTTACAAAAAGGAAAACTTGGAATTGATAAAAGCAAATTGACTTCATAGTTTTTCACACCTAGCATTCCCAGCACTTCTGAACTACCATAGGTACCTTTTTAATTTTTTTGGAAATCAAACCAGAACATGACCTGGACATGTACCTCGGTTCATAGGCCCTGGGTTCCAACACTTCAAAAAAAAAATCTAAATTTACATTTTTATATCATAATTTCCTAGGTAAGTAAATATTATGGCCTTTAAATGCTTATGGAATGCTGGCCTTCCTGGATTTATCTCTGTGTAACCATGAACCCACAATTCTAATTATTAGTACCGAGTAAGGTTTCAATTTATAAATTTTAAGCTAAAATTTCTATATATAGTCTTTTTTTCTTGGCTGTATTTTTTCTTTTTTGTACTGGAGATTGAACCCAGGGAATTGACACTGAGATACACCCCTCAGCCTCTTTTTCTTCAGTTTCGATTTTGAAGCAGGGTCTTCATAAATCGTTGAATTTCTCGGGTTGGATTTGAACTTGTGATTCTCCTACCGTGGCCTCCCAAAGTGCTGGGATTACAGACCTGTGCCACCAGGCCGTGCTCCTTTGCATAGTCCTTACTGCTGAGTAGTTTCCCAGACGTGTGAGCTCTTGGGTTTGCCAAGTATGTAGACAGTTGTGAAATGAGAACTTGACATTGGAACCTAAGTTATTCTTTCCCCCTCTGTGTATATATTCTGGCATTTCATTTTAAATGAAAACTCTGCCAAAAGGCTGTGTCCAAGGGTAGAGCTAGAGCTTTGGTTAGGCGTGACAGTGTCCAAATTGGTCTGCCTTGGTGGTGAGGTGGCCCCCTCGACATGACCCCCACTTTTGTGGCCTGCCATGTTTAATTTGCCTGTTTACAGGCGATGCTCAGTTCAAATAGATTGGACTAGTAGTTAACATGGAGGGTGACACCGGAGGTAGAATGCACAGCACATTGTGTTAGCGTTGACACACTGAAGGTAAAGGGGGAGATTAGGGTTATTTGAAGAAAAAAAAAAAAGGAATAGTTGGAAGCACCCTTCGGAATGTACGCCAGGTCCTCAGCTTCCCGAGCTTCTCACATAATGCCACAATTGTCCTGATCACCATCCTCAGTGTTCACGGTTGAAATTGAGCATTCAAGGAGCCAAGCAGGTGTGAAGGGTTTAGACCTGGGCGTTTCCTATCCAGTTACACCACGGAGGGCAGGGCTTGGAGACAGGCTGCAGCATGGGGCCTGGCTTCTCTAGCTGCCCGTGGTGAGATTATGGACATCAGTTTTCCATGTCTGAAGCGGAGACGATGCTCCACAGGGCGTCCTGTGGGTTAAACATGGTTGTGTGGGGGGAGCACAGAGACTCCAGCCTCCCGGAAATGGCCTCCCCGGCCCACTGCATTACCCTGTTCATTTCCTCTGTGCCAAGTTCTCAGCCTGTGATTATCCTGTTTGGGATCAGCTCTGTTTAAGACATAGACTTCCGAAGGGTCGGTACTTCGCCCTCCCCGCTGTGCCTTCCGCAGCTCCTGGCACGGTCCCTAACACACAGTAGCTGCTCAGTAAACATTCTGTTGTCCCTGCGCTTCCTTTTCTGCTTGTCCCTCAGCATTTCCTCAGGCAGGAGTTGGCAAACAGCCCAGGGGTCAAATCCAACTGTTACGCATATTTCAAGACTTGGGAGCTAAGGCGTGGCTTAAGTGGTTGGAAAATGTAAATAATTCAAGATATATGAAAATACACAAACTTACAATTTCTGTGTCCATGTATGATGTTGAATTGGGACACAGTTTCGTCCAGTCCTTTGCACCTTGTCTAGGGCCACTTCCAAATCACGCTGCAGGAATGAGAAGTTGCAACAGAGCCGGCTGACAGCAGTGCCTGACGTATTTGCTGCCTGGGTGTGTTGCGTGTAAGACCCACCTCTGCCCCAGGAGCAAGCAGAAGCCGTTTCCTTGTTTACCCTCCGTTATTCATGAGCATCTTTAAGCCTCCTTTGCTCACACATTTATTTATTCCACAAATATTTAGGCCGGGGATGAATGTAGCTTAGCTGTAGAGCACTTGCCTAGCATGTGGGAAGCCTTGAATTCAAGCTGTAGTATTGAGAAAAAAAGAAAAAAATGCTGAACGTGATGGTGCCTTACCTAGAACCCCAGCCAGCTGGGAGGCTGGGGCTGGAAGATACCAAGTTCGATACAAGTTTGGGCAATTAAAACTTTTTTTTTTTTAATGGGCTAGGGGGTTGCTTACTGCAAAAACCCTGGGTTAGAGGGTTAAATCTCCACTACAAAAAAAAAAAAAGGGGGGGGGGAGGATATCAGCCTATTTTGAGGAGCTCAGCTCTGGTTACCCCTTCCCTGTTTCTCAGCACACTGGAGGAAAGTGGCCCCCGTGGGGGATCAGCAGGAATTCACCATGAGCAGTTATTCAGCAGGAGTGAGCTGTGAGCGTGGCAGAGCCTTGAGCCCATGCCTTTGGATAATCAGTGTAGAAACACAGAGGCAGGCTCGCAGAAGCTGAAACCTGGTTTTTCTTGAGACAGAATCTTGCTCTGTAATCTGGGCTTATCCTGAACTCACGATGTAGCCCAGGCTGGCTTCAAACTCCCAGCAATCTTCCTGCCTCAGCCTCCCAAGTGCTGGGATTACAGGCGCGCACCGCCATGCCTGGCTAAATTTTATGTGGTGCTGAGGAATCGAACCCAGGACTTGTACACACTAGGCAAAGGCTCTAACCACAGGGCCATGCCCCCTTCCCAGGGAATGTGTTCTTTAGGCCGTATTTTCTCATCTTCTCTAGCTGGGGACCTACCTGTGCCTTTGCCAGGCTCAGAAGCTTTGATCTTTTCGTGTGTGTGTGTGTGTGTGTGTGTGTGTGTGTGTGTGTGTGTGTGTGTGTGTGTGTGGCTCTGACCTCACCTCACATTGTAAATGTGTCCACTGGCGTCCTCCTTCCTCCTCCACTGAAGTTTCCGTTTCCTTTGTGCCCTGTCCCAGCTGTTGGAACCACAGTCCCTAAGGAAGGGGTCCTAGGAGTGAGCAATGACAGCAGTTGACGTTTATAAGTGCCCAGTACGCCCATGCTAAGGGCTTCCGGTGCACTACTGGCATTCATATTGTTAAATCTTTTCTTTGAAAGGGGTAGCTACCTCAGTTCTTCAGCTTTACAGATGAATAACCTGAGGCTCAGAAAGGTGGAGCAGTTTGCTCCAGGTAACAATTCTTTGAAGTAGGAGAGCCTGGAATTTAAACCCAGGCGGTGATTCCAGAGCTCCGGGGCTTCACCGTGGTAGTGATAGAACAAGCCCCTGGGCCTGCCCCGGGACCATGCTGCCCTGGTGGCAGAAAATGGGGCTGCCTTTTTGTTTGTTTGAAGTTGTTAATTTTGCTGGCAGTTTTAGAAACACCCCAAGATAAAATCGGTGGTCTTGGAGTATTTTCTGCCAACGGGATGTAAGATGCAGGAGATCAGAAAATGGCAGAGGAGCCAGATGTTATTAACATCTTGAAATATGTGTAACAGTTGGATTTGACTCTGCTCATGGGGCAGAGTCAAGTCTTTGCGAGGTTCCGTCATCCTGCGGACGGGTGTGCAGCGCGGTGCAGTGGTGACGCACCAGGGTTCAGCACACGGAGGCCCCCGCAACTAAACACACAAATGTCTTGACATCTGAGTCTCGCTTAATGATTATCCAGAATAACCGGGGCTGTAAGTTTAGCACAACTGACCGGACCAGCAATACCTGAGGTGTCTGTGGAATGTTAACCACGTTCCTAGGGAAAGGGAGTGGCCAGGAGGTGCGGGGAATGTCCAGTCAAAGGGAAACAGATCTAGACTGTGCAGGCCACTGGGACCCCTGGAGGGAGAGCTCAGACTGTGCGTAGGGATTCCCAGGGTCTCTGGCCGGATCTTTTGGGATTACTGCTGGGTCGGGGTGGGGGTGACGGGAGACTCAGTTTGAATCATGCTGCAGTAGGCCTTTCTGCTCCCCACCCCCTTTTTTTTTTGGAGATGGGATCTTGCTCTGTCGTCCAGGCTGGAACTCACTATGTAGACCACGCAATCCTCCTGCCTCTGCCTCCAGAGTGCTGGGATTCTAGGTGTGCGCCACCATGCCTGGTTTATATGGTGCTGAGGAATGGAATCTAGGGCCTCCCACTTGCTGGGCAAGTGCTCTGACCACTGTGCTATGCTTCTGGCCGCCAATTTACTTCCATTTTTACTGGAAGTTTCTCCGGAAACTCTAATCTAATTGTGTCATATTAACCTCCACATCTTTTCCTAAGAAAGGTTTAATCTTCATCTAGACACAGGTGTAGGGACTAAAAATTAGCCATTAGCCAGGTGTGATGGCACACACCTGTAATCCCAGCACTTGGGAGGCTGAGGCAGGAGGATTGCTGTGACATCAAGGCCAGCCTGGGCTGCATAATGAGTTTAGGACCAGCCTGGGCTATAGAGTGAGACTGTCTCAAGAGAGACAATTAAAAAAAATAAATTGGGATCATACAAACCTTTCTCAAGGGTATTGTTTTACCTTTTTTTGGTTTGTCCACTTCTTGATGTTTTTCAAGAAAAGCCTTAGAATATGAAACATGTTTATTTTCTGATGATAAATGATACACAGGCTTAAGTGACTCAGATGTGGGAATGGTGGCCCTGGGATCTGGTAAAGTAAACACGTGTGGAATTTACTTGTAGTTTGGAGGAAATAAGGTATCATTGTTAGGACAGCTTCCTGTCATAAAAAATTCTCTAATTTGGTTTTAAAATAGCAACTTCAGATGTTGTTTTTGACTCAGAAATTCATAGGAAGTCCAAAATTGTATGCTTTTTCTTTTCTCTTTTTAAATTTTTGATGAAAGAACTTTCCAAATTTTCCACAGATAAGAAATCTGATTCTTCTGCTCCTGGTAGTGCACAGTGTAATCATGTGTGTTTTTGCCCCATTTCATATGAAGGTGGCCCACACGACAGGCAGGGACACTGTGTGGGTTCAGCAACAAGTCACATGGCACAAAGACCATCCTTCTTGGTCATGTCTACAGTTTCCAGTCTGCAGCTCTGGTCACTCCAACAAATTTAAAATCATAGTCTGTAAGTAGGTGTGATGGTGGCCTGTAATCCTAGCACTCTGGGAAGCTGAGTGCGGAGGATTATAAATTTGAGCCTGGCCTGGGCAATGTGGTGACTTCATGAGACCCTGTCTCAAAATTTAAAAACTCAAAAAAAAAAAAAAAAGCTGGGAATATAGGTCAATGCAAAGTCCTGGATTCAATCCTCAGTATCACCAAAAAATATAATAAATAATTAATTAATAAAATCATAAGCTGTGCTTATCAAACGGTTATTTTGCATGAAGCTTCTTTGGGTTGTACCTGAGGCAGGAGGATTGTGCATTCGAGTCCAGCCTCTGCTACCTTGAGAGACCCTGTCTCAAACAAAACAAAACAAAACAAAATATACTCCTGCCTCTGCCTCCTGAGTGCTGGGATTACAGGCACGTGCCAGCACACCTGCTTTATGTGGTGCTGGGGAATTGAACTTAGGGCCTTGAGCTTGCAAAGCAAAGCAGAACCATTTATACTCAGCAATGGCTTTTGCTGTATTGTAAGTAAAACTGTTTTTTCCTGTGTCAAAAAGTAATTTTCATATGTAAAACAAGTTTTCCTTAGTTCCTTTATAAACAGTGCTGAGAAAATAATTACCTTGTAGTCTTTTCAATGTGATTAAAGAAATTAAATGTTAGTTGGGCATGGAGGCTCACCCCTGCCACCCCAACATTCTGAGAGGCTGAGTCAGGAGGATCACAAGGTGGAGCCCAACGTAGGCAATTAAGTGACTTAGAGACCCTGTCTCAAAATAAATAAAAAGCGTTGGGATGGAGCTCAGAGCTCAGGCTCCTCCGGCTGGAGAGGAAGCGCGGCTGCCTTTGGAAACAAGAGGCTGGATGTTTTAGGAAGAGGGAGGAAGGTCTAAAGTGGGAAAAACTGGCCTCTCCACGAGCTGACTGTGTTGTCAGGACTCGAACCCAGACCATTTGCCTTCCCTATTTATTTTTTAGTTACTATGGTACAACCTAGGTAGCATAATATTCACCAATCAAGCCATTCGAAGCGTGCAAGGCCATGGCGTTTAGTGCACTTACAGTAACGTGCAGCCATCACTGCTTGGTGCTTCAGGCCGTCTTTGTGGCCCTGAAGGGAGACCCCCACGCTATTAAGTAGCACCCCCAATTTAGCCCCACCCCTGAGCTTCCTGTCTGTGTGGATTTGTTCATTCTGGAAATTTCACACATGTGAAACCATAAACTATGTGGTCTTTTGGTCTTTGTGGGTCTTTCTTCGGCTTATAATGAAAGACATTGATATTTTAAAAATTCATTAATGGGGCTGGAGGAATGGCACAGTGGTTAGAGTACTTGCCTATCAAGTTCAAGGCCCTGAGTTCAATTCACCAGCACCATGTAAAGCCAAGTGTGGTATCGCACACCTGTGATCCCAGCACTTGGGAGACTGAGGCAGGAGGACTGCTCTGAGTCCAGGGCCAGCCTGGGCTACATAGTGAGGTCAGGACCTGCCCGGGTTACAGAGCGAGACCCTGTCTCAAAAAAAAAAATTCATTAACACTGTGCAGCATGTACCAATGTTTTATTTCTTTATATGGCTGAATCATATTCCATCGTGTGGGGATAGTGCTCTTTGGGGACTGGGTTTTGCTCTGTAGTGGCTAGCCTAGCTCGTACGGCAGTCCTCCTGCCTCAGCCTCCCGAGTGAACCAGAACAGAATCATTTATACTCAGCGACAGCTGATTACAAGAGTGCGCCATCAGGTCCAGCTAGTGCTTTTTTTTTTTTTTTTTTAAATGCTCATCAATTCATGGACATTTGAATTGTTTCTAGTTTTTCACTATTGTAAGTAAAGCCAGAAAGAACACCTGCTTACAAGTCTCTAGTTGAATACCCGTTTTAACTTCTTTTGGGCCTAAACCTCGGTGTGGAACTGCTGCCTCGTGTGGTTTCTCTATATTTAACTTGCCGAGGAACCACCAAAGTGCCTCTTCTCTTGTCTTCATTTAAACACCTTTCTAAAAATAGAAGTGTGGGCTGGTGACCTCGTCAAGCGCAGAGCGCAGAGCGTGCCACGGACCTGGGTTCAAGCCCAAGAACTAACACACACACACACACACACACGGATGAAAGTAAAAACCACAACGTCGCTATTCCTTATCAGCTATGGGGCCTGTGTTAAGGAACAGTTATTCCTAGACCGAATATTGAAAGTTTAAAAGGTTTCCTGGAGGTCAAAAGCCATTCGGTGTTTGGAATATTTCAGGAGCAAGTAGTCGCCGGCCACTTGCAGGCGTCTGCTTCTGCCGTGGCTGGCTGTTCCCTAAAGCGCGCAGCCTTTCGCAGGCGCAGTGTCCCTCACAGGACGCCTGAAGAGCGGGTGTCCCCGCTGTCCGTTTGGGTTTGGTGCTTTTTCTGGGTCAAACGGAAGCTCTCTAATCTCTCCTGTGATTTGGTTGAAATGTGGAATAATCCGAGGCAAATCCCGGCTAGCTGCTCGTCCTCTTCCCTGATTTTGCTTTTGCTTAAATAGCGTGATGGTTCCCCTGAAATGGTTACACACAGCGCCCCGATTTCCCGACACTGGATTGACTGGCCCCGTGCTTGTCTCGCTAAGAGACGCCAGATGAAGTGGAGGGTGTTTCTTTCTTTCTTTCTTTCTTTCTTTTTTAGTTGTCTTTTCTTTTTCTCTCTCTTTCTCTTCCTTGAGTTTCGGGCCTTCACACTTAGCCGCATCTCAACCCTCAACCCTTCTTCTGTTTTGCCCAGGACTTTTGATTCTCCTGCCTCGGCCTCTCCGAGTGCTGGAATTAGAGTTCGGTGCCACCACGCCCAGCTTCCCTGTACATGAGGACTGGGGGCTGTCCCCCAGATCTCCTTGGGGACCCCCATTTCCGTCTCCCGGTCCCAAATCGGCCCTTGCTGAAATTCAGATGCGCTTACTGTCCCATTGGTTCCGTGTCGCGTTCTCTCCTCTTTGGGGAGTGGGGAGGCCGCCCCCAGGATTGACATGGGGACCCTCAGGGCTCCGAGCTGGGGGTGGCCAGGCCCTGGGGCCCAGGAATGTGTCCTGGCGGAGCGCTCAAACCCTGGGCCACTCCTTGGACCTCTGGTCTCCCAGGGACAGCGAATTCCTTTTCAGTTGAATCGGAGCCGGCTTTTTGTTGCGAGTGACAGGGATCAGGCAGGCGTGTCTCCCAGGAGCAGGTCACCGCCGGCTTCTTTGTGTTCTCTTGTCCTCTCTCTCTCCAGACTGCTTATTTCTGAGATGGGCCACACTGTGGCCTAGGCTGGCCTCGAGCTGGCGGCTTCCTGCTTCAGCCTCCTGAGTTTCTGGACTGACAGATGGGTGCTACCATACCCAGCTCTGGCGTATTGCTTTTGTGTGGGTGGGTGGGTGCGTGAGTAGGTGGGTGGAGGGTGCTGGAGCCGGTACCCGGGCCTGTTCCCCCCTAGGCACAGCTCTGCTAGCCCGGCCCGAGCTCCGTCCCCAGCACTGACTTGTGCTGTTTCGACACTGCTGTGAGTTGTGTTGTGTGTGTACATGATTCATCCTGCTGAAAAATAAGGAGGAATTCCTAAGGGTGGAGACCAGACTAAGCTGATAGGCAGAGAGGGGAGAGGGCTGGGACGGTGAGTTGGGAGCCTGCGGCTTGGCCCGGAGAAGACGGAGGAAAGAGAGGAAAGGGCCAGGGTGCTGGGCTTGAGGTGGCTCTGGGGTG